>JBDJHY010365407.1:0-18525 GCA_039654485.1 Withania somnifera | reverse complement strand
CCACGGGTCGCTATACCTTTAGAGGGTTATGCCCGAGTTTTGGCCTCTTATCCCTGGGTTGCCATACTTGGGGTATGTTGCACAACTTGTGGAGGGGTATACTGGGGAGGTTGGGGATGTGTACGGGATAGCTTCTGTGGGTTCTCTCTTGGCTGAGTTATGTACTGGGAAGGGTGCATATAGGTACTTATTTACTATTTCGGCACCCCTTTGCATTGCATCCTTATGTATTTTTTTTACCCTTCACGACTTAAAGGGGGAGTACTTGTTGGGTTATATGGTTGTCTTAATGTACCTACCAGTAGAATGGGGTACTGTCAGGGTTTGTTTGCTAGTAGACTTTACTTGTATTCCTTTGTTTCTAATTAGTACTATTCATATGCATGTTGTATTCATAGTTGGCTTAACTGGGTGATGGTTTTGTAGTATTATTTAGGTATTTCCTTATGTTGGTTATGTTTTAGTTCCAGGTACGTTTCACGTCTGGTCATGATCTAGTCATGGCCTAAGTGTATGTGCTATGCCTTTTTAGTAAATTTCTCTATACTTATTAGTTGATACTACACACGTAGTTGTTTTTTCACAGCACTTACTAGATATTATTATAGTAATTTTTTTGGTTATACACTACGTACCGCTGTGTTATCTGCTAGGATTGTTCATTACCTTGCTTATAATTTCTTACAACTGGTCAGCCTATGATGCCTACTAGGTACCCGATGTTTTATGGTACTTATACAACGCTTCGATATATTTTCCTAATATAGGTGTTAGTACGAGATATCAGGGCAGATGCGATCTTGTGGAGTAGCTTAGTGCTGTTCAGAAAATACGGTGATCAGTTGACATTTATGTTGGCTGACCGTCCTTCTGTTTTCTATAATGGTCCCACTTGGAGTTTGCATGGCCTTTTGTAGTTTTTCCCTATTTTGGATTATATTTTGTACTCCTTTTGTATATATATATAGATGCTCTACAACCACTACACTAGGTTGTAGGGAGGAATTTTAGATTATGTGCTACATTTTCTGCTTCTATTTTATTACATCATCTCCTTCTTCTTTTCTTGTGGGATTTTTGGTACTTGCTCACTGTTGTTGCTCTAGGATGGAGTTAATAGTGTCTACAGGTGAGATTTCGAAGCCATCACAACTTGATTTTTAGGTTTTCATAAAGTGGCATCAAGCCCTAGGTTCATCGATTTCTCTGGAAGTAGGAGAAAGGTTTGGTAAAGTCCCGCAGATAGGTACGTAGATGTTCGTATCCTATTTTCAAAAGGCTACTGAGTGTTCTTTAGGAAAGATTCTCACTTTTTGAATCTTTATGTGTTTTATATGGTTAGTAGGTATCTTATCGTCTTATTTGGCTCTACTCCATGTATAAGACTAGGAAGAGGCCCTCAGTGCGTCTTTGTGGGGTTCTCGTATGCATTCTTGGAGCTTCAGGATCGAGGTCGAGTGATAGGTGACCATATCATAAGATATTGGGATTAGGATCCACTTGGGCTCCCATGGGAATTGTTAGTATGCCAGTCTTTCAAGGTCATATGATTCTGATAGAAGTACTTAGTGATGCTTAGAGGGAAGAGCTTTATGGAGACGAGATGGTCAGATTTTATCGAGGATCCTTGACTATTTGGGATTATGCATTGATGTTTACTGAGTAGGTCAGGGATGTTGCCATGCCTTATGCTACCAGGTATAGTAGAGTGTTGGGTTTCTTCAAAGGCTTGGTCTTGCCAGTCCGTTTGGTGACTAAGCTGTTAGTAATAAAAGGACATACTTGTTGGTAGATATTTATCCAGCTACCATCCATGGATAGAGCCTATCATGAAACCTATGGGATCAACAAATAGAGAAACCGTCAGCGGGTGGGGGTGTGTGGTAAATTTCCTGGGATTAGTAGGAGAGGACTAGTATAGGTTGCTTTCTATGTGGAGAGATATGGCACGGGGTCAGAGGTTGTCCCCCTCCCTTGGTGGCGCTATCATAGAAGCTTGGGTTGAGTATCCAGAGTCTGGGTCCAGTTCAGTCAACCTTACCTTTGATGTTCAGGGTATGTTAGTGATGTCTGATTCGGGAGTGGATGGCATGATGGTCAGGAGTTGTCGTAGTAGTTTCAGTTTGGTCAGTCCAGTCAATAAATTCAGACTCTCCTCAATATGCTGACAGAGGCCAGGATATTTAGAGTGATCAACACCATTAGGTTATTTTTAGAAGGTCTCAACCATTGGGGGTTTGATGCTAGGGTAGACCGAGAGGCTCAAGTAGTGGTTCCCATTAAGGCAGATGTTGTAGTTGCTATGACTTTAGGGAGATGGACCATTATTCTAGAGAGTACCCTCGAGGTAGGGTCATTCAGTCAGTATCAGTGGTAGCATCACAATAATATTTAGTCGGGGTATGTGATAGTTCCTCTACTTTATTTTTTTCTTGTGAAAGGGTTTGTTATTCATATAGGGAGTGTCTCGATTATAGGTGCGTGAATCAGCCTAGCCGACAAATCTTTCCAGTGATTCCTTCCACAAGCTTGCCGACAGGCTGGCCGGTTATGCCACTATTATTCTTCATTTCATGGTAGTGGGCATGATGTTTTAGGAGGGATACCTCCGAGTTCTAATTACATTATGGATCTATTTTTTCCCCATCTTAGTTAGCTTGTACTAACTTAGGCATAACTCTAGTTTATTTTATTCTGTGTTATTTATGTTAGTTGGTGTGACTTTATTCTGTTACTGGGTTATTATAGAGCGGGTTTAGTCTAATTATATCCTTTATATTATATCCCTTGGTTACATGGTTTGTAGTGGCATCTAGGTTGTAATCTCCATGGGTAGAATAGATTTTACCTTTTGTCTTAGGAGGTTCCTGTGGAGCCTGGTAAGGAGGTTTTCCTATGATTCAAGAACTTAGTTTCTTTGGTATATGGACCTTGTTTTATCCTAGATAAGATTTTTATTACCTTACCTTTCATTACCCTGAGTGATGGATAGTGTTGTGGGATCCTTTTATTTCCCGTGCATGAGGAGGGAACCTTTTAGTGGTGGATCCTAGTAAAGGTATTGAGCGTTCGACTAGTTTAGCTTGCAGATTTTGTGAGATGGCAGAGTTAGGCCTTCTATGGTAGGCAACTTTAGTGACTTGTCAGGCATGGGCATGTTACCCTTCTCTCCCAAGTTTTGCAATTATTTCATCATGTTTATACCATATCCATGACCCATGTATCTTGGCAGATTAATTAGGGTCCTTAGGGACATACCGATTGAGGTTTACATTACGATTGGGCTAGGAAGTAGTCATTTGGGGATGTTTACTAGTATTGTGGGTAAGTATTTCTTTATTTTTATGGGTAGATACTCTGTATCCTATAGAGATTTGTTCGACTACGAGTTATTTGATGGCTTTAAGTTGTGACTCGTGCTGCCTATGACTTTTGTTGGTATATTCTGTAAGACTAGGGTTATCAATTTCTATGAGTAAGTGACTCTCTTGTTCTATTGGTTTTTGCAGTTTGGGTACGATTTCTAAAGTGCTATATTTACCCTGTTCCTATGTCAGGGTTATCAGGGTTGATTATTATCCTTTGTTTTCTGTCGATTGTGGTTGCTTATAATTAGTCTTTGAGACTATAGTTGTGTAATGGCCTTGGACAATAACAATGTTCTTTTAGTGGTGGATTGAGGTTGTAGTCTCCTAGATGCCAGTTATGTGATCCATTCTTAGTTTTAGTTAGTGGATGTGATCGTACAGATTTGATCTACGTGAGAGGTCAGTGAGTTAGTTCTATTATAATTGTTGTGCTTGGACTAATGATTAGCTTACGCCGTGTTATGATTCAGTTCCATGATTGTGTTCTTTGTATGAGAGTCAAGAGACTTCAATATTCTGAGTTAGGCACTACAGGTTAGTGAGTTATGAGTAGTTGGATATTCCTCTATTCTTGGTTTCCAATGATTGCTAGCTTTAAACATTTGGCTTTTGGATGATGCGATAACTGGATTGTTAGAATGTGTGTTATGAGGCGATGATAGATGAGCATTTAGCACTGACCTGAGGCTACTATTAGTGTGTGGATGGTATGATAGGTTACATTGGGGTGATTATTTTTCATTTCGTTCAGACAAGTTTGGAGTTGATTTTAGGTTGATATTAATGATTGGGGTTTTCATATTCACCGTGGATTTAGTTCTAGGTTGAGACTAGCGCTGGCTTGGAAGGCATGGCCAACCACCATTTATGGTACCTATTTTTGTTGATTTTTGGCGGGTGTGAGTTGCATTTTTGACACGATATTGATGGGCATTTATACTTACACTTCCAAAGTTTATGATTTGATTCAACCCATTCTTGAGAGGCCCATTGTACATAATATTCCATACATCTGGACACACGAGAGATGCATAAAAGATCTTTGGGTGGTACTTTGCTTAAATTAGATCCCAGTTCTAGATGTTTTAGACAATGATACCTAATTCACATCTTGATTTTTCGAGGATAGTATGCACTGATACTTCCACCCATAGACTGATATCTAGTGTGAGCGGGTTATTCATACACCTCAGGTACATCATGGGCATGTGACTTCGCATTGTGTTTATATTTTAGGTTGACATTTAGCCTTGTTGTAGTTCCATATATCGATAATTTCCATCTTAGCATCCATCTAGTGTTATTTGATATTTTGTTTTCAAGGCTCAAGCTACTAGTAGATGAGGTTCAAGCACCACAGTACAGATGATGTGTTGAAGTGACTCCTTATTCTTGAGTGCGATTGGGGGTTCATCATTGGTTTGTTCCTGGAACCTGTTGTACTTTTAGGGGTCACGATTGTGTATGGATCATTATAAACCGACTAGAAGAATTTGATCCTCTTTTTATCGACTGCATACTCCTAAGATATTGAGGGACTGATTATCTAGGTTATTTGGGATATTCTTCATCTATATGCATTGCCAGTTTCTATCATAGTAGACAGAGGTGCACAATGTATTTCCCAATTTGAAGATAGTGCAACATGAGATGGGTACAAGGGTAGCTGGATGATTTTTTTTGCCCACAGATAGAGAGTTAGTTTGAGCATACCATTGATTATTCAGGTCATATTATTTGAGGTTATGTATCATATATGTGGCAGTTCAAAAATTGGTGGGCACTTCAGTATTGAGGATTGCTCCAAGATGCCAAATCAATTTGAGATGTTATAGAGAGGTAGATCTGTCAGATTAGACTTTAATTTACATAGTATTGATTTGAAATTCACACAAACTGGGAATGCAGATTATAGACATACTTTTAAAGTTAGTAGCCACGTCTCCTTAGTTTATTATTATACTTGTCAGATTCATTTCATGTAGTTTATCATGAGTCAGATAGATTGGGCAACTGTTTAGTAGTGCCAGAGATAATCTAAGAGAAGTATTAGTCATACAAGTTCATTGTATGCGTAATTCAGTTGAGAAGGTTTTTTATATAAGGAGGAGAGTCTTGTGATCTATTATGTTGATATTTTATATGAGGAGTATATTGTAATGGCCCCGAGTCTATTTCTATGATTATATCTATTTCTATATATTTAGATTAGTATTGGGACTGTCCCAAGTCATTTATGACTTGTTGGAATCGATAGGTTGGATCCTTGGCAGTTCTACTGGCTAAATTCCTTTATAATTATTTCTTTTCGAGCCTTAGTCAGCATATATGACCTCTAATAACCTTTTCGTTAATTCCTTTGAGTTTGTAATATCGGTTACAAAAAGATTTCATATATGGAGTGTTGTGATTGGACTCCGTTTCCATTACAAACTTCAATTTCTCAAAATCAGGGCTGATAGGGGGTTGAAGCATCGCAGTCCCGTGGAGGCGTGCCGTGATCATAAAGATGCTAAGGTGGTCAGCATTGAGATCGTGAAGTCCCCTTCTGCGATTGCAATAAAGGCCTCAGAACATATATATATGTTTACTCTTTATTTTTTGAAAACGTTTTCCCCTTTTCTCTTGTTTTCTCTTAATCCTAGAGCCTATAACAGCTGATTTAAGAGGATTTCTGGTGTTTTAATCCGTAGAAACGTATCCTGATGATTTTACACTTAATTCTACCGGATAATTTCTAAGTTTATTATAAATTTTTTTACCGAATATAAACTTCTAGGGTTTATATCTTTTTATTCTACCGTTAAATTTAGTTCTACTTTGTGTCATACAAAGTGCGAGCAATGCTCGACACATGTGTAAAAATATTGTCAGATTCCGAGCTATTGGGGTTTACAAACCTAATTTTAACCAAGACTTTGACCCTGCAATTTATATAGAAATATGAGTCTTGTTTTACTCGTCTTGACACACTTGTTATGTTTTGATAGTCTTACATGATTCTAGATATTTACAACACCTTTTTAAGGATATTTCTAGAATCCAGGCAGGCTACGGTCTACTATTTTTATTTGGGTATTAGTATAGTATTGTAAAGTGAAGATCGAGGCTAGAATGATTATTCGGGCGCCGATATGCTTATTTATCTGGCATATAGACTATTGAGATAGCTTGTAGCTTAACCGCTTACCATGAGGATGTATTTCCTTGACCATGTGTTTGATGCCGACTCTGGACTATATTGTGGAGGAGTAACACCTTTGATACATATCTTTATACGCGGACTCTGGACCATAGTTAGTTAAGGGATGGGATTAAACAAGTGATTAGAGCTTACTAGCTATCCCCCAATTTATGTCGGTGGCTTTAGAAACAATTTAGGTAGGATGCTTTGTTGTGCTCTACTTGTGTTGTAGTATGTGATCAGAATAGGGTTGGTCTCGTCTAGGCCTGGATAGCAGGTTATTGTTCAACTGTTTTGCTTGTGGCCATTTGATGATAGTGTTCACTAGTCTAGTATGAGCCTAGGAGTGTATCGTTTAGACTGAGTTGTGGTATGTCTGTATTCATTTCCTATTACGGGTGTGTACTTGTCTCTTGATGGTCGCCCTTGGGATATCTTTAGCATCTGGGATGTGACTGCTCGAGGCTTAGGACCAGGACTAGGTCTGGGGAGGGATTGTACCCGTTTCATTTGGGGCCTGACAGTTATCCTAATGGATCTAGTTTGCAATTTACACTAGCCTAGCCTATTGATTAATTTTGTGTTGTGAGCATCCATTAAACATTTAAATGGTAACTTTATTTTGACAGGATAATAACTGGAAACTGGTTTGATGTATAATATATCTTCCACAACTGCGCTTATAAGAAGTAAGAAGCTATTTTACCTACTATTTGAGGCTATTTTCTCATATTCAATGTGATTGTTGGGCTTGCCTATAGGGCAACAGTTGGATATTTTGTGACTGGGATTTTTCTAGTAGGGATGTACTTGACTTTCTACTGAGATATGTTGTATGAGCTGCCTCTTGGCCTTGAGGATTACAACATTAGATGCCTTTGTTTATAGGGGTTATCTACATGGGATTTGTTTACTCCACGGACCCTCTAACCTGTGTCTCTATGTCGAGGGTATGTTGCATGGCGATGGGAGGTGTATACTGTGCGTGGTTAGGGAAGTATACAGGATAGCTTCCATGGGTCCCCTCATGGATGAGTTATTTACTGGGAGGGTGCGTACGGGCACTTATTTACTATTCTAGCACCCTTTGCATTGCATGCTTACTTGTTGTTTGTACTCTTAGGGACTTAATGATAGTTAGTTCTTCACTGCACTTACTAGCTATTACTATAGTACTTTTTTGGTTATACACTACCTACCATTATGTTACCTTCTAAGGTTGTTCTTTACCTTGCTTATACTTGCTTATGTCCCATCATCCTATGATGCCTACTGGGTACCTGTTATTTTTGTTACTCATTGTACACTTCTACATCTTTTTCAGATATAGGTTTTAGTACGAGATATCAGGGCAGACACGAGCATGCAGAGTGGTTTGGTATTATTGAGGAGATACGATGAGCAGTTGCCGTTCATGTTAGCCGATCAACCTTCTATTTCCTATAGTTGTCCCACTTGGAGTCTGGACAACCGTTTTGTAGTTTTTCCCCGTTGTGGGTTATATTTTGTACCCCTTTTGTATATATATATAGATTCTCTACAACCACAACACCAAGTTCGGGGGAGATATTTTGGTTATGTGCTATGTTTTTTGGTTCTATTTCGTTTGATCATCTCCTTCTTATTTTCTTTTGAATTCTTGGTATTAGTCCACTGATTCTCTAGGACAAAGTTACTCTTGTCTACAGGTGAGATGTAGACACCATCACAACTCGATTTTTAAGTCGTGACACTCTAATTCTTGCATACCTGATAAAGATAAAGCTCTAGATGGAAGTAGGAACTTGGAGACTTGAATTTCTTGAAACCCTAGGCATAGGACTGATAAAATTCTACCTTTTATGATCTAAATGTGGTATTGGGGTAAGGAAGTTGAGGGTTTAGCCATTAATATCCAATTTAGGGACATTGTCCAGGACTTAAGAAGATAGGGAAAAGACCAAATTATCCTTCATGAAATATATATAAAATTCCAGAAACCATGTTCCATTGGTCATTCAACAGGTTGTGGATCAGATCCACAAATCATGTTTTAATCCATGTTTTTTTGTAAAAAATTCATCTATATGAATCTAATTCAAGGTTGACTTGACCAATAGTAGATCTGGTTTATGAACTATCTTGTCAATCACCATTTTAGGATATACTTGTAAGACTTCAAGACCAGGTCCACGACTTGGTTCAAATAACGTGGTCCGTTCCATGGACCGTGAACTAGGTGCATAGAACTCCTATGATTTTCAAGAATCATCAAACAATTTCCATAATAGATTCATTCATGAACCGTCACCCTAACAGTGGAAATTAATTTTTTTTGAAGTTGCTTGGCTAGGACTGGTTCTAAGTGAATAACATGCATGGAGTGTTACAAACTTGAATTGGGACTAAAAGTCATTTCAATAATCAATTTCTCAAATCCAAAGTGGAACTAAAACCCTTTCCAATATCATGTGTCAATACTCAAATCGAGAATAAAATCCATTTCACGAACTATGTTATGAATGAGAATACATGAATGTGAATACTAAATGCCTTTAACGGGAATAAGAATGATAGTCCAATTTACTCCCAAGGAAATTAATACAAACTCTCACACAGGCATCACAAGAATATGCAACACAATATCGTATATGGGAATCATAAAAACGTATAACACAAGCCCCCAAATGGGTATCAATAGTATATAACATAAGCTTCCACTAGGTATCAGTAATATAACCAACCAATAATGTCACTAAGTTCCTTCGCTCCCCTAGAATAGCATGCCTTACAAGATAAGTCCCTACCCAAATAAAGTATGAATAAAGCTAAGTCATAACCTACCTCAAAGCCAAAGAAATGTGCCAAAAATACCCTAAATTTATCTTTTCATCCAAAGAATTGTCAATCACCTCAAATTTATCAAAACAAGTTCTACACATATATATGAGTCCAAAAATACACATATTGCTATGTTTCCCTTTTGAATAAAAAAGTCAACCCCTAGCTCACAAAAGCAAAACTATAATTTAATCAAAAAATTATTTATTCATAGCTCACGGAGTTCAAGTATAAAATTTTATAAAAAAAATAGAGTTGAAATCGACCTTAAAATAATAATTTATCAAAATTTATCTTTTCCAGGGGAAAATGTGGATTTTTATGTTCATACATTGATTAAAATAAGAAAAAGATTGGTACATCAGTAAACTTTTATCAAAATCAGCTTACCCATACTAAAACGACTTGAAATCCCAAAATCAACAAATTCAATCACAAATCTATGTTCAAATTTAAATCTAAACTTTATAAAATAAAAATCATGAAAGCACAATGGATAAAATTGGAAAATAAACAAAACAAGTATGAAATATGTACTCATTGATATTATGAGAAAATCACATAAGAAATTGTCTCAATCCGAGTTTCCTAGCTCCCCAAAACTATTTTTTGTAAAATAAAAGTTTTTGAAATTTAATACACCTTTGGGTGTGATTTCCGTTGCTAAAAACTTGAACCAGAAACCTTGCACCAACAATCAAATTATTTACTAAATTTTTCATAACTTCTTCAAATGAACACAAAATGTGATGATTCTTTTTATGTTTATTCTAAAATTTCAATATGAACCTAACAGTACCATCAAAAACTAAAAGGATCTCATTATATTCAGGTGACACTATTAAGACTCAAAGATTAAAAGTTCCAAATTCGGAATGAGTATCTACAACTTTTCTAGGATCTCCAAAATATAAATCAATAGTGAAAATCAGTTGCAAAGAAATTTCCAAACTCGATAGAATAATCAAAACACCTAAAATGAGTTCATCTTATCTAGATGTTGACTGAAGTCAACTCTTAACTTAGAAATATCCTAATTTCCAAACAACATCTTAAAACTCATCCAATGGACTTGAACACTTAACTAATCCTTAAACTAAACTAAGATATCAACCTCTAAACCTTATGGAATCATTAAACTCGATAATGATTTTTCTAACCTTAAATATTGACCAAAACTAAATTTTATCTTTAACTTTTACCACATATCGTCTAACAGCTTAAAATCCAATCAAAAGACCCATGATACAAAACAACAGTCTATTAAGATAAAGAATCATATTCGGGGCAAAGGAATTATTAGAATTCCATCAATCTTGCTATCACCAATTATTTTCTTTGATCAACTCTCTTATATTTCAACATTCAAAACTCAAAAACTCTTTCAAAAATCATATAAATTCCCTAATACCCAATACAATGTTCCATACAATCCAAAATCTATATTTTAGAGATGAAGGCACTAATGAAATTTAAATACAAGATCAAATTCTATGCTTATCAACTAAAGTCAACTGTATCAGCTTTCAAACCTTCCAAAAAGAATTTGCATATTTTACAATCAACCATCTTGGAAACCTTACCACTTACCCCCGAAGACTATAAATATCATGTGATAACTACAATAAAGGGTGAATAGGTTTAAATTCCCAATAACTAAAAAGATAATAGTGAGGATCATTACACTCTCCCGATCTTGCTCGTATCTCTCCTATCTCCCCCTCTATCTCTTGCTTTTTTTCCTCTCTCTCTCTCTCTCTCTCTCACTGTATCTCCCTTATTTATCTTTTTTTTTTTTAATTTATTAAAATTTCTCCAATATCTCTCTCTTGATGCCTCTCTCTCTTTCTCATTGGCTCTCTCCTATCTCTCTTTCTTTATTTTTTTTTAATTTTTAATCGAAATATTTACATAAATATATTAAAGTATTGTTGTTTTTATTTGTATTAATTGTATTTGTATTTTGTATTGCCTTCCCAATGAATAGCTTCATATTATTTTATTTTGTACTCTTTTGGATTTGTACTTACATAGTTCTATGCAATAGTTTGATCATAAAATTTGCATGTCATATTTTACATATCAATAAAATCAAGTATCTTTGATATTTTTATTTAGTATTCATTGATTGTAAGAACTTGTTTCATCATTTTTTTGCTTCTTAGATCCACCCTGCTGGAGTTTCCCCTTGGATGAGAGTAGATAAATTATCAAGGTGGGGTAGTTTCAGATGAAAATCTAGTATTATAATCTCTTGTGGTGATTTTGATTTCGTGTTGTAATGTTTTGTGTTAGTGTTTTTTAATTGATAGTTGAGTGGAATAGCTACCCATAGGAAGTTTGAAATGGAAAACGAATTCGTTGAATTTCAATTATCGGGGTTTATGCATTTGGAATAATTTGTGATTGTCATGTCGCGAGCTCACCTCTTGGGCACGGCTCGACATCCTTATCCACTAGGTGACCTTAGATAAACCCTTGACTAATGGACAACTCTAATCACTCACACTCAACAGAGGATATATCTCAATAATAAATCAAATATAATTAAATAGTGGGTACCTATCGAAAGTCAATAATAATAATAATAAAATAATAATGGAACTTCAAGTATCAACTCTATTACGTACTTATGTCCTAAAGCCACTACAAGCTAGATTTTGACTTCTAGAACAAGATCTATAACTACTCTTAAGATAGATTAAAATAAATCTAAAGCCTCAATTCTAAATAAAGAAAAAATAAACTCCAATGGTCTTCCCTCGAATCAATGAGGACTCATCAAATATTTAGCTTTTAAGGAATGTAAATTCGATCAATCTAGAACGTCTAACTGATCGGCAAGATCAGCATAGTGTAAAACATGAAGCACAGAGTATGCAGTTAGTACATGGAATGTACTGAATATGTGAGAGGAAAAAATACAGGAAATATAATATCATGATAAAGTGGTTATGAAAAGCATGAACAATTATGAAAATTCAACTTCCAAAACTTAGCTCAATTAAGGAAAAATGTGAATTTTTAAACAATAGTAGTTCAAAAGATCAAATTTAAAGAGTCTAGAATAAGATCAACAAAATCACATAGACTCAACAATCTTCAACCCAAAAATATAAACTTTGATTATAGACTTTCTTTCAATTTCTTTACTTTAGACTAATACTCAACTTCATTTGGTAGTTTCTATAATCGACACACAACATGCATTTATCTATAGAGGACAACGTATTACCCATGTGGTGGGGCTCTCAAACCTTTGTAGGGTAAGGGAACTCGACTTCCCCCTAGTGGATCTACTAATACTCTAAAAAGAGCACGTAATGGCCATAGTATAATCCCTATATTTGGCAACATAGGTTTTGGTTATAAAGGCCCTGTTCCCACCCTCTTGATTCAAATACTCCTCCCATAAAAAAATGACACATCAACAATCAACTCCCTTGACTTAGTGGAACAGCCTCAATGGAATCAACTAGCCCAAACTTTAATTTAAAACCACAATGGGTGAATTCTTTATAAAAGATATCAATTTGACCCTTAGTAGTATCTTTACTTTCAACATGTAATTCAAGAAAAAATCATGATTTAGATCATCAATACTCCAATTAGGCTTAATTAGCCAAAAAATCTAAAATTTAGACATCATTCATACTTAGATTTTAAAATCATGTAAAAGTCAAGTAATGTCACGAAACTTCAATACACAATTCAAATTTAAGAATTTTACCTTGAAAGGATTATCACTTTCTTTCAATGTATACTACACTTTCAAGCTCGTGATTTTACAACTTAAGAGGACTATGCAACTTCATAAATATATCATGCAAGCTTCATAAAAATGAGACAAAATCATCAAGGAATAAGGGAGTTTTTAATATACAATATAATTACGAATCCTAGACATACTTTTGATGCTTCTAGAAAAGGATTTCTAGACACTAGGATGAAAAGAATCCTTGCTCATTACCCCACATACTCGATTAGGAGAAATTTTGAAAAATTGAAGAGGAACACTGCCACAAGAGAAACCATTAATTAATGGAACCCTAACCTACCTTTAGAGAGAACTTTTAACAAGAAAACATTGCTCTTGCTTGATTATAAAAAAATGAATGAAGTAGGGCCTTTGGAATTATAATAACCATAAAAGAATCCAAAACAACATGGGATTGTCACCCTACGAATCATAAGTATGAGTCATGACTCATGACTCTAACTAGTCGCTTCCTGGACAGAAAATTTATGTCTTTGTAAAGGATACAAAAAGTGAAGGTACGATTAGACCTACGACTTGTAGATCATAATTACGACTCATGGGACCAAGTCATGATCCTGGGTAACAAAATTTTAAGTTTCTGGATCTCCATAAAAAAATGACAATACGAGTCATTATACAACTTGTGAAGCCCTCCCATGAGTCATACCATAACTCGGGGTACCCTGAAGGAAAAATTCAATTTTATCACGTGGAAATAAAGAGTTTATAGAATCATTCAAGTATGGGACATTAAAATATCTCTCTCTTGAGATCATTCATCCCGGAATGAAAGATTTACTCAGGAAAAATGGGGAAAGACTACAAAGTTGATAGAGTGAATTGAACTTAATTAATATGTTACAGTAACCTACCAAAGATGATTAAGCTACTACTCGATAGACTGGCATGAATAACACTCTCTAAAACTTCTAATATCATGAACTCGCCAAATAATGCATGAATACATTCAATAGGACTCATGCAATGCTATAATGCTAAAGGCTATATGCTACATGCATCAAAACTCAAAATAAAAGTTGAATGGAGAGGCTATTAACTCAAACTAAGGTGGAAATAGAAGGGAAAAATATGGGTATCAACTCATAATATCTTCCCCTACTTCCCAGGTAGCTCCATCAACTGACTAGTTCTGCCATAGAACCTTAACTAAAGTTATCTCTATTCTTTTCAATCTGTGGACCTCTCAGTCTAAATTCTAAATAGGGACCTCCTCATAAGTCAAGCTATATTAGAATCTGATACTCTCAATCAAGGGATAGTACTCAACCTAACTACCCTTGAAAGAAACTACACACGCCCTCAATATATGCTTTAATGTCTAAATGGTCCTTTAGCCTGAACTTCTATTTTCGAATGAAAAGACATACTAAGATAGAACTGGGTACCAAGACCCCACTGAAGTGATCTCCAAAACATCAAAGTGAACTAAGTACCTCGGCCGTAAACAATTGACAAAAGCACTCCATGCACATTAACAATCTGCTGAAGATAAATCCTACTATACAGATCTACTAAATAATTGGTGTGAACCAGAAAAAATGAGCTAACTGAGTCATTTGGTCCACTATCACCTATATAGAGTCATACTTTTGGGCTAAGAACAAACTGATGAAAAAATCCATATTAATCACTTCCTATTTCCAGTTAGGAATACAAACTTTGCAACTCTCCTTCTTGCCTCTGATGTTCTACCTTCACTTACTGACAGTTGGGACAGTTTGCCACAAACTTGGCTATATATTTCTTTAGACCACTCCACAATAAACCTCCCTCAAATCTTTATACATCTTTATAACTCAGGGTAAAAAAAATACCTGGAACTATGAGCCTTGGTTAAGATTCTCTCTCTCAACCCATCAACTGTTAGAACATAAAGGTAATCCTGATAATGAAGCATACCATCTCCCCCTTGGGAGAAAACCTAGTTTTTTTATTCTAGACTATACTATTCATATGAACTAGGACTGGATCACTATATTTCATCTTTTTCTCCTTAATAACAAAAGATTACTTGGAAGCATTCTTCACTAATAGACCCCTATCCTCAACACTAATTAGTCTCAACCCAAGGTGTGCAAGCCTATCATCTCTCTGACATACTCACTCATACCCTCATTAACATATGAATGACTGCCCAAGGACAACCTGTTAAGGGTATCAACCACAATAGTAGCCTTTCCCGAATAATACATAACACTCATATCATAATCTTTAACAATTCTAACCACCTTTTTTTAAAAAAAACATTCAAATCTTTCTGATAAAACACATCGTGAAGACTCTTATGGTCGATGAAGACATTTACGTGCACCCTAGACAAGTAGTTCCTTTAAATCATCAAAGGAAACATTACCTCTCATATCTCAAGATCATAAGTGGGATAATTCTTCTATTGAACCGTAACTTATCTAGAAATATACGCTACCACATACCATGTTGCATCAACACACAACCCAAACTAACCCGTGAAACATCATAATACACTACAAAACCCTCAGAACCCTTGAGCAAAGTCAAGAATGTAGATAAAGTTTATCACATTTTCAACTCCTGAAAAATATTCTCACAAGCATCTGAGTCAAACGGGTCAAAAGAGCAGCTAAAAATAAGCCCTAGAAAATATACAATAATACTCGTCTAGACTTATAAAGCTATGAATATAAAACAAATAGGTCAGTCTAAGCCATTTTATAATAACATTAAATTTTTGAGAATCCAATTAAATACCCTTATTGAAGTTCTCTAAGAATATGAAGAATAACTTTAAGATGGTTTGCATGCTCCTCCTTACTTTTGGAGTAAACCAGAATACCATCAATGAAGACAATCACATATAGGTCCATGTATTTCTTGAAAACACTGCTAATAAGGTCCATAAAAGTTGTAAGAGCATTAGTCAAATTGGAATATATGACTGTAAACTTGAAATAGCCATAACGCGTTCTAAAAGCCATTTAGGAATGTCTATCTCTTTGATAATAAGTTGATGATATCCAGAATGGAGATCAATTTTTAAAAAGTGTCTTACACCATGGAACTGATCAAATAAGTCATAAATCCTTGAGATAAGATACTTATTCTTGATGGTGACATTGTTCGACCAACATTAATGTACAACCATCAGAGTGAACCATCTTTTATTTTGCACGAATAAAATAGGGGAGCCCTTAGGATGAATATACCCTTTGACTAAGAGGTCTACTAACTGATTGTTCAACTCTGGAGGTGCCTTTATAAATTGAAAAATAGAAATAGGCTGAGTTCTAGAATGAGGTCTATCTTAAAGTCCATCTCTCTATCAATAGGGACTTTAAGAAGCTCCTCAAGAAACACATCCACAAACACTCTAACCAAAACTATTGAATAGATTTCAAAAGTCTCGGACTTAGAATCCTTAACTTAGAATAAGTGGTAGACACACCATTTAAAAATCATTTTCTTGACTTCAGTAGGAAAATAACCTACCCTTAGGAAAATCAACACTACCCTCCCACTCAAGATAGTCTCATTAAGAAACTGGAAATAGAAAACTCTAGTGCTATATAAGAAAATAGCATGACATAAATGTATTCAATCCATGCCCAGAATAACATTGAAGTATACTATATCTAACTCAATAATATCATCAGGAATAACGTTACCTAGAATAGACGCTGGACAACTTTGATAAACTCTTTCATCAACTGTACAATTACTAACAAGTGCAGACACACAGAAAGACCAAAATAAACACTCAGAACTCACTCTAAACTGTCTATCAACATACGAGGAGATAAAATATAGGGTAGATCTAGGGTATAATAGAGCATGCACATTCATATCATACACTTTCAATGTACTTTTCAAAAAATTAGATGACTACTCTTGATCTTGTATAGACCCCAAAAAATAAAAATGGTTTTGGAACTGGACGCCATCAGTAGTAGAAGAAATGCCTAACTGAGGTGCATGAGCTTCTACAGGAATATTAGGCTTACCCTGACCACCAATTTGTCTACCTAGAGGACAATCCCTCTTTCTGTGGACTGGCTTACCACACCCAAAAGACTCCAAGAAGTACACTCTTGAATATTCTGAACAACTTGGCCACACCTAAAACACCCATTTTGACTAACTATGTACTGGCCTAAATGGGCCTTACCACAATCCTCATGCAAGGTAGCACTACTCTGAGAAGTTTAATGAGCTGACTTACTCTACTAATTCTTCAAGTGTTTGAAATTATATAATAGAGCATTAAAGATGAAAGGGATGGTCCCCAGAGTGCTGCTGCTGCCACTTAAAATCACCACCAGACTTAGGTTAGCTAAACTGATATTGTCCAGTTTTGGACTTCTCAATGTAATGATTCTCTCTCCACATGGCTCTATACTTCTCAATTTTCTCGAGATGCACCATCAATCTTTCAATGTCCATGTCATTGTTCAAAGTAGCCACCCTTCCTTCCTTGATCAACTGAGGGGAAAGGTTAGACACAAATATGTTCTTCTTATTATGCATATCTGCAACTATCTCAAGAGCATACCTCAAAAGCTTAGTGACTTCCATATTATAATTTTCAATGAACATGGATCCCTACTCCAAACATTGAATCTCTCTGGTCCTCTCTGGTCTCTTCTCTTTTGGAAAGAACCTTCCCAAGAATGCATCTTAAACTCATCCTGTGAAGGTAGAACTACACCAACCACTCTATTCTTCCTTCAAAAATCATGCTAAGACCTAACAATATCTTTCAACTGATATGGTAAAAAGTTAACCCTATCAATATACATAACTCTCATAATATCACAAATCTAACGAACCTTATCAATAAAGTTCTCTAGATATTTTCCGACCCACAAAATATGGAACTCTATAGGATCTATCCTTAGAAGTTCTCTAATACTCAGAACACCAACATTAAGAGTTGTTGGCTAAACCACTGGGATCTAAACCTACTATTGATCCTGTACAGCCACTGTCTATACCAAATATGGTTGCATTATAAAGCTGAACGATAGTAACAATGTTTGGTTTCTAAGGCTCTAGAACTGGAGGAACTTTCTTACATTTATTTGACCTCTAGCCTATCGTTCAAGCTAGCTTTATGGAGGCATGATTTGAAAGGAATAAATCATGAGTAAGAAAAAATGTTGGAGTTAATTGTAATAACCCTAAAGGTAATTTTCCTATTTTTTTGTGCATTTTAAATATTTTACCATTCTCATAGTTCTTTAACCAAACTTAGTTTGATTTCATAGTTGGTTCGGGAACAAATGAGTTTTGAATAAGATTTTGGAAATTTTGAGTTTTAAAGATTTAAAGAGTAAAATATGGAATGCTATGGGTCATTTGGAGTTCAAGACCTCTAAAAAAATCCATCAGTTGCATCA
>JBDJHY010364983.1:0-18532 GCA_039654485.1 Withania somnifera | reverse complement strand
TTGCGTAAAAAGTTTAATTTCCTAACTTGTTAGACTAATTTCTCCATTGTACCTTTATCATGTACCGCTTGCTCCTCGGGATGAACTCTATGCTTTGGTACCTTTTGTTTTTTGGGGCTTTGGGGCTTGTAGGCCCCTAACTTTAGGCCTTGTTTTTGGCTCAGTATGAAATACAGTTTAAGTTGTACCGTTAGACTCATATTAATCCATAGATTTATATTTTTCAATTTTTTGAGTAGTTAAAGATTGTTTACTATCAGTCGGGTTGGTATATGGGATTTGCAGTGCGCTAATCATCAGAAAATGGATAGGTTCCATCAAGCTTTCTCTTTCTTATAGATTTCATAAATGTACAATATAGCATCTGCGGGTTGGGTTTTATAAGTTGTTACTGTGTACTTTGACCGTTTCTTTGTCCCATTCACATTCTTTCCCCTGATAAGTGCTTGGTCTAATATGATTCCCATGACTTAGTTTTTTCCTCGTGATGGCTTTAGGGTTTCTCTAGCATTAATAGAATGTTGATACATGGGTTGGTTTTGGTGTTTTCCCTCGGCTTTGGGTTAGTGTATTATGCTACTAGTTTTAGCTTAGTTGCTCTTATGTAGGGCATAGGCTAGCTGTAGATATTGTTGTGGTGTGTCATTTGTTCTATTAAAGGGTTAGCCGCAGGCTTCTTTCTGAGAGTACATCAGGGGCTGGGGCCAGTCACCCCTGTGGAAGCTGGTTACTTGATATAATAATAATAATAATAATAATAATAATAACAACAAATAATATCATAAAAGGTAATAACATGGGACTTTTTTATAATATAAGTTAATGGATCTTTTAACAGTTTTAGACTAGATGGTATGCCGAGCACGGTGCTATCCTTTCTACATGTTTTACCCCAGGCTTCACATCCTATCACCGGGTACTATGATTTTACTACTTATGCTGGGGCTTGAGTTCATATGACAATAAGTACAACTGTTCTATAATTATTGACTTGGAGATCATGGTGATAATATTATCTTGAGGACCTTGGTGATTCTACCTTATTAAATCATGGAATGCCCTGAGCTGCAGAGATTACGACATGATGAGACTATTGTGCTAAGGTATTTTTTTGCCTGATTATGAGACTTTGGGGATTTATGGTTTGGGACCTGAGATTTCAGTGATGTTATAGTTTGTACATGGGGGCGTGCCCCTATGGACCTTGCCTCTGGGCTAAGCCAATCGAATGAGGGGTATAGGTCGAAGAAAAGATATATGGGGAATTAGGGTTAGCCCTCCCATGGGTCCTGTTTGCTAGGCCTATAGGTACCGGAGGAGGAACATATATAACACCTATGACATTATATGGATGCTTTACTTTTCTGTACTTGTTTGCTTCAGTGTGGCCCTAGTTTATAGGAGGCCTATGGGTAAGTGTTTTTTTTATTTGTGCTTTCATTCCTATTAGGGCTTTGATAGTGTTAATTAATTTTCTATATTATTGTATTTACATCTTTGATAGTTTTGTACTTTACTATTGGATCTTCCTTGCTATATGGAATGCTTGTATGTGTTGCTATCTGCTTATTCATCCTCCTCTTATATCTTGAGTTTAACTGTATACCGTCCATGTTCCCTTATTATCTAATTTATCCATTCTCCTATTATTTACTACTTTTTTCTATTATCGCAAGGACCCCAGGTACATTAATTCCTTCTCTCCTAAGATCTTATTCGGTGTTATAGCTAGCGATGTTATGCTCTATCTGTATTACTTGCTTCTTATCTGAATAACAACTTTTCGCGATGCCTTTTTTGATTATATGACCTTACTTTCTTATATTACTATTATTTAATGTTTCTATATTTGTTATGCTCCTAGACCTCGAAACCTACCGGGTACTGGTTTCTTCAGTAATTTTTACTCATACTACACTTGTGTTCCCCTAGTGCAGATCTGGGTATTAGTGCCCGACATTAATTCACGGATTGTCATTCATGCCTTCTGTTTGTTGATTTCAGAGATATAGGGTGAGTTTGACATTTAGTTGTTCCTTTCAAGTTTGCAATTTCTCTTTTTCCTCTATCACATCTCTCTTTATTCCACTATTCACACCCTAACCAAATGTAATTTTTATTTATGATGATTTTCTTTTATTTTTTATAAGGTAGGACTGTCTTATGTTGAATTCCCAAAAATCAGAAAACAACCTCCACAAATCGAGGAAAAGAGTTGACTTTTGTTATCCAATTTGATCAATGACCATTCTAGCTAGACCCGTCACTATTAACAACACCTCAACTTAGGTGTCAAGCCTAAGTTGTAAATACCCTTCGACCTAGTGATTCAAGATTGGTTAGGGGATCAAATCAAGATATATAATCAACAACATGGTTTATGGCTTCCACTGTTTCTTTCAAAGGAAGTCCAATGCTCAAAATGTTCCAAATTCTCATCACAATTTGCTAGGTTTATGACTAGGTTAATAAAGGGGGCTCTCTCAGTCAAATGCTTATGGTCATATCTTCACTCCATCCCATTCATCATGCAACAAGGACTAACTAGGCAATTTCTAGACATGCACATGTCATGAAATCAATGCAAATCCTCACCACTCACGTCATTCTACTTATTTTAGGTGCACAAATCCGATCCTTCAATCAGTGAGACTCATTCATCACACACCCTTACTAGTCAGGACAAAGTCAAAAGATGATAAAAGTTATCATGGAAAAAACAGGTTCGGTTGATCCACATGGTAACCCTTAAAAATCAAATAGGAAATTTTTTTAAAAATTGGTGGGATTTAAAAATCAATCATGAAAAAACACACACACCAAAATGAATATCTATTAAGAGGTGCTACAAAAAAGTATAGATTCAAGAATTAAACTTCCTACTATTTGCTTATGCAAAATACTATGAAATAAAACTACGAGAAAATTAAAATAAATATACAAAATAATTAATAATGCTATCAAATATAACTAAAAACATCTATCATACTACAGATTATACTAACTGAATCAACAACTTTCATTAACATAATCAAAAAAAAAAAAAAAAAAAGGAAAAGAAAAGAGTTTGAAGATGACAAACCACTAATCAATATAAACTACCCCTCGCCAATCAAAAAATATGCATTGTCCCTAATGCAAGAAAGAAAAAGAGTAAGGGAAAGGTGTAGAGGGAAGAAAAAAAGTAAGGGAAAGGAATAGAGGGCCCCCTAATTGCTCAAGCCTGTAAAGTAGGTGGGGCATCCTCAGCTGGTGTGGAGGTTTGGTTAAAGGCTTCCTCAACAAACTTTCTCCAAATAGAGCTAATAATAGACTGCTCCTGAATAGAGTGTGCCAGCTCCTCAAATAGTATCTAAACATCCATATTCTACGAGTCCCCGAAGATATTAATATGATCATCTATTAGCTGCAACGTCAATATGTAATGGGGGCTCCTCAGTAAGTATATCCCTATGCAACTCCTCATCCTAAGGGGGCTCATATTGAGGTAGATCCCTAAATACCTGAGTTCTCAACTGAGATACAATATTGATCATCTCCTGCTAGACCTCCTGTGTAATTCTGACACCCCTATTCTGGGCATGCTGTCCTTGTCTCAGTATAGCCCCAAAATCCTAGAGGCGTGATCCATAGCTCTGGACAATGTTGGTGAGCTGCTGCATCATCTTAATTTCTGCATTATCCTTAGCTGTGACTAATAAATCCACATCACACTCAAGTCTGATGGACCACTTTTCTACTTCTAAGGCTACGTGGGCAATCCATAGAATTATCGGAGGATTCACTTTGGATTTATCAACTGGGGCTGGTCTCTTGGGGCCTGGCATGCCCTAAAAGATGGAGGGACAAGCTGGAGGTGTCCTAACTATAGTTGGGTGGACTGTAGGAGGCGGATGGAAGTGTCGAGGATATAGGAGGAGGAGCTACTGAAATAGGTAGAACATCCTCACCAACAGGAAATCACCACTAGGAGTGGCTGCTAGCATATCAAGCCCAACGACTATGAAGTCTATGTCTGCAAGCTCATTAAGAATGTCTGTGTATTCGGCTACAAACTCATCATCAAATCTCAGTTGTCGATGCAACTCCTATTACATCTTGGTGAAGTCAGCTATGCATACTACCTCAAACTCAATGTCGACCCCTCAGTTTGGGGAACCCTTTCCCTCAAGCACAGCTCTGAAATCAGGCACGGAAAAGTAAGTGTCATAATCTCTTTAGTCCTATAAGCTCGATCCAAAATCTCATCAAGAATAATGGTACCAATATTGATAGATTCTCTATTGATGACGTACACAATCATTACAGCCCACTAAAAATGGACAACGGACTCATTGAGAGATGGTGTAAGGTTGGCACTAACAAAAGCTAGCAAAATTGGGCCAAAGCATTAATATACCATTTGGTGATTTAGACACCCCTTTCAATCAAAGGAGGGGTTCCTCTACTCATCAATCCGACCAACCATCCTCTCGATTGGTCTAAAATACCAATAAAACTATGTACAAGATAATGGTTACCTTCATAGTACGTTCCCACACCTCTATGATATCATCAAAGCTACAATGAACTTTAACCCCCCACAGCCTGACATAGATTGGATATGATTTTGGATCCATTTTCTTCGTCTTCTCTTCTGGAAGTGCCTTGTATAGGTGTGGGAACAAACTTTGGTAACAGTTTTATGTATCATTGGAAGCCCTAATTTTTTAGTTGTTCAAAAATTTTAGTACACCTTTCCTCTAGTCTGGATAAAGACAGTCATTTCTTTTAAATTATTAATTTCTACCCCATTACAATAAAATGATTTTTCTTTCAGGTAGCATTGATTTTGACATGTGTTTTTTGCCTCCTTCACTTTGGTTGAGACTCAAGGGTGGACAGTAGGGTGTGGATATGTATCATCTCCTCTTCTACTTCTTCACCACTGTCCGAGTCTGAACAACTAACAGAAAATGGTAAAGTGGTCTCGAAAGTTGGAGAATATTGTTGTGGAGCTTGAATTGGTTCCTCCGATTCCTCTGAGTCGAAGGTCTTGTTCCTCAATCAACCCTTTCCTAAACCCCAGGTGATTGGAATTAGTGTAGGTTTTCCTCGGCCGGGTTTATTTCCTGGATAACAATGCCATTTTCTTTACGTTTGGAGGATATTGGCTTCTTCGGTGCCATTGTCTTAAAAAATATAGTGAACCAAAATGTAGAGACAATTAGAATTAGATAAAAGGCAGTGAGAAATTTATAGAACAAAACTTTTTAAATAAGACAATGGTCTGCCATTCCAAAAGGAGGTCCGCCATTTGAGACAAAGTTGACTGCCCCAATGGAATAGGAAGAGTCATATTCACTTTTTTAACATAACCATATCCACACTTAGTTTTCAAAGAAATTTATATCAACCCCTTAATACCAACACATGATACAATCAATTCAAGGAATTTTAGGACAAGGGATGATGTAAACAATTATAAAACCAAAAGGCATATATGTCACAAACACATCATACAACACACTGTATTTCATCATAGGGAACAAACCACCCCCAAAAAATACCCTCAATTCAACATATAAATTAGGAACATCATTAGCCTAGCCTAGCAAGAAATGAAGTCATAGTTCATATTCCTACTTGCATGTACAAATTCTATTGAAATGAGGACAACATTCTAAACTTTACTAAAAAATAATTAGAGAAACAAATTAAGATGGATGGTGATGTTGATTCTTGAGGAAGATAAAGAAGAATATTTTGGTGGGAGAGTAAGTAATGTGAATGGGTGACAGTCGAGGGGTGGTTTTTTAAATAGAAACTAAACTCATAGATGATGAAAGAATATAAAATGGTCTAGCACGGTGGTATAAGTGACCATAGTGTCTAACCTCTATTTAAGATGGCAGTCCACCATCTGGTACCTGTCACCACTATTTGAGGCAGTGTTCCTGGGATATAAAAGGTTGGACCGCTATTTGAGACAATGGTCTACCATCCAAGATGGCGGTATCTCCTTCTTTGGAAAATCTAAGAGCATGCAATTTCTTCCACCACAGAGAAAAATAATGGTCCGCCATCTAAGATAGCAGTGGCGGCTATATGAGAAAGTTTCCCAGAGTCATTCCTTTACACCTCCAATTTCCATACCTACAAACACTCAACACCCGTCATGAAAATAATGCAGAAAGTAAGACTTGGGTTGACTCCCAAGAAGCATCGTATTTAACATTGTCGCATAGTGTGGTTTTCAACTTATTTAAGCTTAAATCAAGCGGATAAAAACAAATTCCACTTAATAAGTTGTCCCATAAGAATTTTTTTTATCCTTTAGACATCACCATAAATTTTGACCTATCATTTCCCCTAGCTCAACTGCACCTCTAAGGAAAGCTTCAATACCTTGAACGGCCCCGACCAGCGTGATTTTAATTTGCTCTGGAATAGCTTTAGCCTTGAATACTACAACAACACATCATCTTATGGGACAAACTCTCTTTTCAAAGTTTCTGCATCATGCCACTTCTTCATCCTTCCCTTGTGGACCAAAGAGCTTTCAAATGCTCTTAATCTAAACTCATCCATAGTATTCAAGTAGAGTAAATGGTTCTCGGCAGCCACATCCCAATCAAGGTTGAGCTTTCTTAAAATCCAATGAGCATGATGCTCCAATACGGTGGGTAGGTTGCAAGCTTTTCCATACACCATTTTAAAAGGAGATATTCAAATGGGGGGTTTTATAAGGGATTCAATATGCCCAAAGGGCATCATCTTGCTTTTACAACTAATCCACCCGGTTAACATTGATAGTCTTCTCAATAATATTCTTTACTATTCGGTTCAAGACCTCCACTTTGACACTAGATTGAGGATGATACAAGATTGTGACTCAGTGTATGACCTCATACTTGGTGACAATCCCTTAAAGATTTTTTTGCAAAATGCATCCCACCGTCCAAATTGGGTGAAAATATTTGTTTTCAAAAATTGGGTCACACTTCTTCCCTTATTTTTAGGTACGGCGATCTCTTCCACTTATTTTGACACATAGTTCACTCCCAAAAGGATGTACTTATTACCATAGGAGCTCACGAACTTCCACATGAAGTCAACACCCCAGACATAGAATATTTCATCTTCAAGTATTAGTTCATCAAAATCTCGTTCCTTCTAGTTATGCCACAATGCATTTGGCATCGATGACATGCCTTGAAAAACTCTATGACATATTTATGAATTAATATCCAATAGAAGCGACTTTGAAGTATCTTATGACTAGTCTGAATGGGTCCATGGTGACCTCCCACGGGTGAAGTATGACATTGTTCAACAATAGCTCTTTTATCAACATCCAACTTTATCTCCAGATCATCCCATCCATACACAAGTGTAACTAGTATGGATCATCACAAGAGTACCATCAAACATCCCTCAAAAATTGTTTTTCTCCTTTGGGAGTCCATCCTACTTGGCAACTCCCCACAAAAAATGTAATTTGCAAAGTATGCATACCATGGACTTCACCTCTTTCAAGCATCATTATCTTTTCATTGGGGAGTTCCTCATTAATCTCCCCACTTTGTTCATTGTCATTTATGGATGGCTCCGACCTTGAAAGATTGTTAACTACATGATTTTCAAAGCCCTTCTTATCCTTGATGACAAAGTGAAACTCTTGTAAAAGAAGTATCCACCTAAGTAGGTGTGGTTTGGTCTCCGTCTTTTCCATTAAATAGTAGATGACTGAATTATTTAGGTGTACTATCACCATAGTTCCTAAGAGATAGGCCCTAAATTTTTCAAAATCGTACACAACATCTAGGAGCTCTTGTTCATTCATAGTATAATTTCCTTGGGAAATATTCATGGTCTAACATGCATAGTAAATAAGATGAAACAATTTATCCTTCTTTTGGCCCAATGCTACTCTAATAGCCAATCCACTTGCATCAAGCTTGATTTCAAAAGGAAAACACCAATACATACCCACCATGATCGGAGATGTAGTGAGCTTCACTGATAGTTTCTCAAATGCTTTCAAATACTTGTTTTCAGATATGAATTGTTCTTCTTTTTAAAGAAGCTTGCACATCAAGAGAGAAATTTTGCAGAAGTCCTTGATAAAGCGGTGATAGAAACCAGCATGACCAACGAAACTCTTGAACCATTTGACATTGGTTGGTGGTGGAAACCTTGAGATCACCTCAACTTTGGCTTGATCAACTTTAATGCCTTGTTCAGAAATTTTGTTCCTAAGCACAATTCCTTTCTTAACCATGAAATGGCATTTATCCCAATTTAAAATTGAGCTTTTCTCCACATATCTCATCAATCCCATGCTAAGATGCTCACGACATTCCTCAAACGAGTTGCCTACCACCGAGAAATCATCTATGAAGACTTCAATGGTGTCTTCAACCATGTTGGAAAAATGGGCAGCATAGAACATTGAAAGGTGGATGGGTCATTGCATAAGCCAAATGGAACTCGCCAAAAAGAAAATATACCATAAGGGAAGTGAAAGTATTTTTCTTGGTCCTCTAGGGGTATTGCAATTTGAATATAGCCGGAATAACCATCAAGAAAACAATACCAAACTCTCCATGCTAATCTATCAAGTATTTGATCCATGAAAAGCATGGTAAGTGAAAGTATTTTTCTTGGTCCTCTAGGGGTTTTGCAATTTAAATATAGCCGGAATAACAATCAAGAAAACAATACCAAACTCTCCATGCTAATATATCAAGTATTTGATCTATGAAAAACATTGGGAAATGATTCCTTTCAGTGAAATATTTCAGCTTTCTGAATCCATGCATACTCTTCATCAAGTAATGGTCTTAAGGGAAAAAATTCATTATTTTCATTTTGGACATCCATCATTCCCCTTTAATTGGCACATATTGTACCAGACTCACTTATAAGATATTTAAGATTAGGTACACTAGCTCTGCATCAAGATATATAATGATCTCTTTTTTCACCATCTCTTGCATAGGATCATTCAGATTCCTTGATGCGCTACACTACTAGTGACCTTGAGAATTAATTGAATTTTGTGGGTAAACCTATCTAGAGGGGTGGCAGTGATATCCGTTATTGACTATTTGATAGATTTAATGAACTTTTGTATAACCAATCCTAAAATATCGATTTTTCATTCTAAAAGGGAGGATGAAATAATGAAGCAATGTATTGTCACTTATCAAGTAAAAATATTACAAGTGACATGGGAGAACCTTTAACTCAAACATTGGTGGCTCATCAATTGAGGGCTTTTCCAGTGGGCTAGCCCTAATTTTTAAAACAAGAACCGACTTTGTCGAGTTTCTTGGGTAGCACCCCAACCCTTGTAGTGATACAACCCCTTCATCATAATCTGTCAACTTATCTCCTTCATATTTTAATAATACTACCACAAGTGACTCTCCAATACTCTGTACTTTTGTGACTTGTGCAACGACCTTATCAATAACATCAAGTACTGGAATAATATGGAAATTTTTCAGTTGTTTAATGGATTTACATACATTGAAAGTCACCTCTTCTTATTCACATGGAACTTATGTTCCCCCACTTTCAATATCCAAAAGGGCCCTTCCCATAGAAAGGAATGGTCGGCAAAAAAATAATTGGAATCTCTAGATCGACTTCCCAATCTAACACCACAAAGTCGGTTGAATATGAATTTGTCGACTTTCACCAACATATTAAAATAAGACCCCAATGGGTTGCTTCATTGACTAATCCGCCATCAATAATCGCATTGTGGTTGGTTTCAACACTCCCAAACCCAACTTCTTGTAAATGTCTAAGGTATAAAATTGATATTTTCCCCGCAATCACAAAGTTCCTTAGAAAAATCACAGATGCCAATTGTACTTGGAATAGTAAAAGCTCTAGGGTCTTCTTTCTTAAACACTGATGTGTTGGTCAAAATAGAACTACAGCTGCGAGAGACTTCTATGATCTCAAATTCTAAACACCATTTATTGGTCACCAACTATTTCATAAACCGAGCATAGCTCGAAATTTGCATTAATGCATCTATTAATGGAATATTGATGGACATGCTTTTGAACATAGACAAGAAGTTTTGGAACTATGAGTCCTCACATGCTTTCTTGAGTCTTTGAGGAAACGGTGATCTTACCTTTGGTAAAAGATTCTTTGAAGAGGCCTCCACCACCTTCTTTTCAACAACTTACTTTGACGGTTGAGGAATCTTGCATGTCTCAAATTCCTTTGATTTTAGAATTTGTACATCATCATATTCAATTCGCTCTTAGCTAACTATAACCTCTTTTCTACCTTTGACCTTTGGGCGATTCTTGTTTTCACTTTGATCATTCTTATTTAGAGATAAAACTTGATTATAATCGTCTATGAAGAACCATTTACTTCTTCGAGTGACCATGACCATGCAATTAGCTTTATTCTTTGGATTGAAGACTGTGTCACTTTGTAATACCCCCTTTTGACAAGGGTTCAGTTGCACAGACATTTGGCCTATTTTGGTCTCAAGTTGCTTGATTGTGGAAAAATGAGATTACACCATTTGATTCATGGAAAATATGTCGCCCTTCATGTTGTGCATATCTTCATTCATATTTCGAATGTCTTTATCAGTGCCATCCACTTTCTCAAGATTTTTTTGCCAATATTGCTTTCATTTTGGTAGTAGATGATGAGATCTGGACCTTCTGTGCTCTAGCCCATTAAATTTGAGGAACATAACGGTCTCCATAGTTCCTCACCTTCCATTCCCAATAATGGTCTAGAACATCTCTATCTCTCCCACATTCTTTGTAATACCAAATTTTCCCCTTTTTATTTGTTACAACCTTGATTACCGATTTATCATTGATAGGAAGGTCGAGAAACCATACCTTGTTCGATCATGAATTTCACCTCTCCATCATACATATATGCAAAATCCACTTCCTTTTTGAATCTCTCACCTTGGTTATTTACTGCATGCATACCTTTAAGTAGAACACCCATGACGTGTTTAGTCACGAGGTCTATCTGTGTCATCAGTTTGTTCATCTTCTCCTCAAGGTCCTCTATTTGTTTCGTCGTGTACCTACTCAGATATAAAGAGGGAGCAACCATTTCCACATTTCCATCTCAAGTATGCCACGCCCTATTGTTTGTGGATAGTTCATTAAGGAAAAATGCAGCCAAACCAAAAGTGGCATTTTTTATTGACCCTCTCATTAGATTGTCAGCCAGTGTCTTTTTTAATGGACTAAGTGCTTTATAGAATATCTGAAGAAGCACTTTGTTGGGAAAATCATGATATGGACACTTGGCAACACCTTTCTTGTATCTTTTCCAAGCCTCATGCAATGGCTCTTGGGGAGTATATCTGATGTTTTTAATGGCTTCCCTGAGTTGTATCATCCGGGAGGGTGGAAAGGCTCTTATCAAAAAATCCCTTTTTAGATCTTTCCATGTGGTAATTAACCAATGAGGGAGTTCCCCCAACTATTAAGTCACCTCACCGGTTAGAGAGAATGGGAAGATTCTCAACCAGAGTAATCCTTGTGAGATGTTTGAGATGATGAACGGCGTGCACACTTCAAGGAAGTTCTTTAAATGTGCATGTGTATCCTCATATGACAAGACAAAAACAATCCTTTCATTTGGAGTAAATGTAGTATGGTTCTTGTCATATGGAAGGCGACATTTCCCATAGCTTGGATAAGCCAGATAGCACTTGTAAATCCTGTACCATTCATGTGTTCTTCTTCAACCTCTAAGCCCTCTAAATTATATGAGCAACTACTGTATCTACTCCTATTCATAGTGCTGCCTATTTGAATACAAGGAATAAACCACATGAAATTCAATTAACTAGCACAAAAAGTGAAAACTTAAATTAATAAAATGAAATTAAACTTTTAACGCCCTGAAAATGGCGCTAAATTTGATAGTGCCTAATTACACCTCAAAATCAATTGATAAGTGTATGCGAACGTTGTCAAGTATAATTACCTAACAAAGAGTTGGCGTCGAATTCACGGGTAGTGAATTATCATATATTCACAGTGATGTAAAAGTTCACTAGTAAATACAAATTAACTTAAACAAAAGGGAAAAATAAAAAATCGAGGGTTTCTTAAATTTATGAACTAGGAATTTTCACGTTATCACAATATTGTTGGTTTATCACAATATTGTTGGTTTGAAACACGATTTCAACTAGTAGGATGGGATTACTCAGGAATGTTCTTAGATACAGTTAATTAGTGGCAAGAGTGATGGAGAATTCGATATAATTATCACTCATCGGTGTTAGATAAACTAGGTAAGAAATGATCAATTAAAACATCTCTATTTTATTTTCCATAGTGTTTATTACCATTTCTCAAAAGCATGAACGCACAATTATGCACAACCTCGTGTTTCACTATCCAGCAACTTATCTTCGTTTGCTAATTAGGTGGGATGAACCCAACCCAAGGCTACTATTTTCTTCTCAAGCATAACTCCACTCTTATGTCAACTACAGTTGGCTAAACATAAAATTAGAATTTACAACCTCCATTTCAATTCAAAACATGAACCCAACAACAGAACCAACACCTAGGCATGATTATTATTAAAAAATCCATCACCCATAGCCATTAGCTTCTACATATCATTCAATACATTCCCAAGAACAAGATATTAGCTACACATGGCTAAATTGAAAGAATAATTACCATTAAGTTGTACATAACCAGACATGTTTCCAAGTTGTCAAGCACAAAAATCTCCATGAAGCAGTATAATAACTCTCAATTTAGGAATCAAATATAACTTGAAAATGAATTTAACTCACAAAGTTTTTGGTCACTCTTCCCTCTATTATATTTTATAGAATACTCATCACCTTTCTCTCTCTAAGTCTTAATATCTTAAAAGAGTTCAAAAATATATTCATATACATCTCGGAAAAATCACTTTTTTAGCTTGAATTCCCACAACAGAGGCCTAAGTGACCCAGTATTGTATTGGAAGGAGGTTCGCTGTTTTCTTGGTTGGCAGTTGTCTTTTGCGGAATGTCAGGCTTCTTGGCATCATTTTCCTTGAGATGTCGGTACTGCCACTAGGTATGGAAGTCACCACCATCTTTGACAGTCTATTCTATTGGACTTTCTAGGATGCATGGCAGTCATAGCATCTTATGGCAGATCACCATTAGGGACGGCGGTACACATATCATCTGCCATGATGATATTTTTTCTCCAAACTTTGCAATTTAATTGCATTTTACTTGGTTCCTTATAGATCATGCATTTACTTGAAAAACACTCCAAGTTAACATTAGAATTTGAAAAAATAGTAAGAAAAAAAGAAATACCACGATGTAATTAGGCAAATAAGTGGTTATTAGGCCACTCATTACTCCTACTGTAAGATCGAAGGGTATAACCAATATTGAAGGAACACAATGCAACTAGATGCTGAGAAAAGTAAATTATGTTCCCTGACAAACCTTTTTAGGGACGTACAGATTATAGGAGCGACCCACTAGAGACATCTCCATAACTAACACTCCCTCTGTATACCCATCTCTAGGCTTCATCTAGAGACCCAAGAAGACAGGGCACGTGAAGGGAAGATATTCCACATGCATAACGATCATAATAGTTCCAAGTAACAACTCAGTACATAAATACCAAGATCGGCTCATATAAAATATCAAGTTTGAAAACCCAAGTATCTCCAAATAAGCAAGGATCAGTATCACAGTGATGGTTTACAAAAATATGATTTAATAGTGTTATTAAATAGCTCCATATTGTGCAAAAATCATGGAAAGCATGAGTATGACTTAAAAACTCATTTTTTCAGTTGTCATATGGCCATTGATTATAATTAAGGAATATAGCTCCATACAATAGGATAGTCATAGAAAGTGTACATATAAATACAAAAAACTCTTCCTAGTGTTAGTTAAATAAAAGTCCAAAGTTATTAATATAACATTAGGTAGTGAAGTCCAAAGTTCAAACCTACTCATCTAGGGTAGCCGATGCATGCTCGTAACACTAAAAACCAGCAAAAAGTAATCAAGACTGGCTTAAGGCCACCAATAATAATAACAACAACTGCTAAGCTCAAAACTCCTATGTTTTTCACCGAATCAATATTTAAATTTTTTTTGAAGATCAAGGCTATACTCACAAATTCTTAGCCCCAAGATCACCTTAATAAAATCCAGTAGTAGAACGCAAGAACATAATACTTCAAGACATATCAAGAACTATGATCAGTGAGCAATCATTTCCTCATCAATTTTTTGGCCGAAGCAGTAAGCATAACATGTAATATGTTGATCTTATGTTTAACTAGATCTATTTTTGAACATATGTTTAACAATACCTACCTTGAATAAAACTCCAGAAGAACTATAGCATGGAAAAAATCCAAAAGTCAGTTACCTTCATCTATTTGGATGCAAATATGTTATCCATAATAACAACAAGGATAAACCCGGTAAGCTTTAACCAAGGCATGACGAAGGTATTTTATTAGTTAGTCAAATTCTAGTAATACATACAGAGTTTTTAATAAAGATTCTATATGTATTGAAGAATCTATTATTTTTTTTTTTGATGATCCTAATCATTTGGTCGTGAAAGGTAAAAATTTTAGATGAAGAAAAATACAAAAATTGTCAAGCCATTACTTCTACTACTACTGAGTGGATTCCACAATATAAGTAAATTACTGAAGATAAGAAGTCGAATAAGGAAAATTATTAATTTATCCCAATTAAGTGGAATAATGAATCTAACCATCCAACAACAACATATGCAATATATTCTCAAAAAGTGCAGTTTGTGGAGGGTAGAGTGTATGCAACCCCTACCACTACCTAAGGTTTAGTTAGACAGATATTTTTTTGAAGTCCCTCAGCTCACAATTGAGTCTGACCATCCAAAGCAATTTATTATTGGAGATCCAAAGAAGGTTTGAAAATAAGAGTTGGTCACAAAAAGAAACAGAACCTTTATCTCACCAGAAAGGATAGATAATGATCTAAGAGATAAAAAATTATTGGTAACCTAAGGATACTCATCAAGTAGAAGTTGACTTTGGTCATATAAAGGAACTATTGATCGAATAATTTCATAAAAGAGTTTATTAAGAAATATTTCATCACAAGATCTAATTGATTACTAATCTTCGATAAATGAGGTAAGTCAACTAAATATTGAGTTATTATTTCTGTTGACCAAGAACTTTAAAGTATTCCCATATTTTCATTAATCTAAGTATGTTACAAAAACGAGTCCCATTTTTCTAATGTTAAAGTTCTTTTATCTCTCTTAATCAAGATTGAAAATCATGATATTTAATTTTTAAGTTATTTTTTAAATAAAGTTATGCTCTCCAAAGAAAATATCATTCAGTTAATCTTTATCCAACTATTTTATTCCCTGTTCAAAGCAGTGACACACATGGTAACATTTATACTTTTTGTTCTTAAAGATATTCTATTGATTGTTAAAATCTTTTGTGATCTTTTTCCCCTTCTTCTACTCTTTTACTATCCCTTGTTAACTCTTTACCATCCCTAGGTAATCATAACTTTTCAATTACCTCCATGCTTCTCCTTTTTCTGTTAAAATAATAACATCATCATCCTTATATCTTCTTTTAACCTTCTCTTCTCTTATATTCTATCCACTTTCATCAAGTGTGGATAAATCCCAAATGACTTCCCCTTTGCAAACCCAAAAATGATCTAGAAACTATGGTATAGGAAAGTCTCTTCACCTTTGTTCATCTGCTCTCACTCCAAAATATGTTCGTCTTCTCTTTCTTCATCTTCTGGATATGCTCAAAAGCAACCTTCTGTTCAAATCATTTTGTTGATATGTGAGAGAAAGGAAATCTTGATTTTGAAAGTTCCTTAGATAATAAAATTGATTTTTTGGGTTCCTATAATGCCAATATATTTTAATTATTGAAAGACAAAATCCTTATTCATGAAGAATTGTTGATCTCAAATTTCTATCTTCCATTCAATGCAGTATTCAATAAGTGGTTTAGTGTCAAGGATGGGGAAATTTCTTTTCATCCATACCATCTATAATTTCTCAACCTCTGATTCAACTCTTCTACTCAAATCTCCACTTCATTTGGGCTAACAAAAATGAAACCCTTGTCTTGGGAAAATTAATTTTTATTTATTTAATGATCTTTGATCATATGTTCAACATTGATTACTCTAGCATCCATTTAACCTCTAAGGATGCATGGCCCTATGATCTAGATATATCGTTTGATCAAGACAAGAAGTTTCTTTATCTTGATTGTTCATCATCTTCCCATTTAGGTCCTAGAGACCTTTGTTACACCTTGAAATTCATTCCGGAAGTTACTTGAGCTGTGAAACGTCACGACCCAAAATATCAGGTCATGATGGCATCTATACCCCTCCTGTAGACAAGCCTAACCTTACAACCCAGAGCTACGTGCAATAGGCTATAACTTTCAGAACAACAAAACACAATGAAGGAACAATAAACGATACATAATAGAAGAATCCAACAAGGATCTATACAAAAACTCGAATCCCCAAAACGTGGATTCAGTGGCATGTAGATCTACGACATAGGATAAACAATACATACAAAAATACAAAAGCTCACCTATCGGGTAATACAGTACAGGGCTTGCTATGAACCTAGTGAAGCAAGCTAAGTGAAGGAAACTACGATCGGCTCAAACGACAAGCTCACCGTAATCCCCGCAAATCTGATAAGTCTACTTTGCATGATCTCTGTATTGCTGATAACCCCCCTATATCTGCATTACAAAAAAGGTACAGAAGTATAGCATGAGTACCAAACAAGGTACCAGTAGACATCATTGACCGACTGGGTTAAGAATTATATGCGAATAATAAAGAGAGGAAGTAAAATAGGTCGATAATAGCAGTGAAATAATAAGGGAAGCAGTAAAGTAAGATATTGAAAGTAATAGTATAAGCTACACGGTTAGAAATGATAGATACAACTACAAGGTTAAAAATTCGAAAAACATAACAAAGTAAAGAGACATGCCTGCACTCTAGCTCAACCAAAACTCATTAATCGTGATGCCAAGAATTACAAGAACCATAACAAGGATCGAACAAAAAGGTACTACTAACAACGAAAAACAAGTAACACACAAGAACCTACTAGCATCCCAAACCACCGGCAAGTACAACCATCATAGCATATCCTACCTGACATCCCATACCGCCAGTAGGAACAAACAACATAGCAAACCCATCATGACTTCCCCCTTAAGCTCGGTGAGCACACACTATACCTAAAGAAATACACAGGGGCAAAGAAAGTAAAGTAAATAGTAACAAACACTGGCACACACCCCTGTCAGTGCAAGTACACACCCCCGTCAGTGCCATCGTCATCGCCAGAGGGCACAACCCCTATCTACATCAAACAACACCGGACGCACACCCCCTGTCAGTATCAATATCAACACCGAACACACACCCCCTGTCAGCATCAATATCAACACCATCGAGGGCCCATCCCTTTAGTATCAAAACAACTTAACATAAATGAGAATATCAAGGAAATGCCGAGGTTCCATATCTAAACAGTGAATATGAATAAATAAAATATTATAGAACTAACAGTAAAGTAAACATCATCCGAGGTAAAATGCAACAGTAATCTAAGATCTTCCAAAGGCTACCAGCTAAGGGCTCATCTCACCACAGTCGTCGCAAATAAGATGAGGTAATCAATTAACCAAGATGACTACTGGGGCCACTGGCCTCCACCGGGGTGGCTAAGCCTCATAACATAGCCCTTGCCCTCTATACCTTTTAACGAGCCCCCGAAGTCCACATTGGACAATAGTAAGAAATGCGATAAACCTAGACAACCCCACCCATACTACTAGCCATATCACAAATATAATAATAATAACTCGGTCTGTACTTCACAAATAAACCTAGCATACCTCAGTGATGACAAAAACCTCCAAAGTGCACGCCTGGTGGATCTAGAGCTCCGACGCGATTTACGTCATCCACAGCTATACAGTTTATAAATCCAAGGGTCAAGATGTAAATAATAAGGCTTGTAAATAAGTAACTCGGGGTGGGAGAAGGGCCTCACAGCTTGGTGACCTTTGCTAAAAGCCCCAGTGTGAATAGTCCTCAACTCGGGGCAACCTCGTAGTCCAGGAATGGGCTCAGGGAAAGACAAATCTTATATAAACCGAGCTTGAGGTGAGGGGGGATGATCTCTCTATGACCAGGAGACTGTCAGGCAGACCCTACTGGGTGACTAATTCGAGATGACCTCCATAAGATGACTTGGCTAATAGACCTCATCAGGAATACCTTGTTAAGATGTCCTGGCTTACCATCACTATGTTGGCGCGACCTCGCTAAGGGTACCTCGTCAGGACGACCTCAGTGCACCATGACTTGTAAGGAGAACTCACGATAATGACTTGTAAATTGACCTCACCATGACGACCTAGCTATAGCAACTTCAGAGGAGCGACCTCCAGAAAA
>JBDJHY010364555.1:0-18536 GCA_039654485.1 Withania somnifera | reverse complement strand
TCCACATGATAAACTGACTGCTGGTGGAACCGAGCCTTATACTCTTCCATAGATAGTGTTCCCTACTCAAGCTTCCTAAACTCCTCTCTTAGGCATTCTTGATTAGCTCTCGATATAAAATTCCTCACAAAGACCTCATAGAACTCATCCAAAATTGCTAGGGGAGAACCTGCTGGTCTATATCCCATAAAATCTCTTTATCACTGTTTAGCTACACCACACATCTAATATGTGATAAAAGCTACACCGTGAGTCTTCAGCACCCCCATGTTCATCAATCTCTCTTCACACTCAACTATAAACTCATTTGCATCTCCCTCTGGGACTCCAGTGAATCGAGGCGGATCCAATCTAAAAAATATTGTCTGGAGCTTCTGCACTAAATTTGTTATGGCTGTTTTGCTGCTCAACTGCATGAGCAACAACCAGTACTAGGAGGACCTGAGCAGGACTTTACTAGACATTGGTTGCGTACACTGATACCAACGAACCTAGACCTTTGATACTTATTTGTCATGACCTGATTTCTCAAATCATAATGGCACCTACTATACCACTAGTAGGAGAACCAACCGTGTAGTCAGTAGCCGAAGTGGAGGGCTAGTTTATCAAAAGCGAAAAACACAAGTATGATAATTAGTATATGAAAAAAATCCAAAATATAAAGAATCAATAATTTCCAAAACCAAGTATTAGTGTAATACAAAACCTCTAAGTACATAACAAGGAATCAAATGTCTAATACGAATATATCTTCGAAAATACATGGAGATCAAAATCAATACTCAAGAGAAGAAGGAAAAGTTGGATGCCAAGCTCACCCTAAATCTTTGAAAATCAATAGAATCTGCATGAATAACAATCTATGAATCATGGTCGGGTACCTGTACTCGGATCTGCACATGAGAAAGTGTAGTATGAGTACAAGCCGCCGAAGCAACCCATACCCAACTTCTTCGAGGGACCACTAGTCACATAATAATAATAAAAGTAGTAAATAATGGAAGACAATATATATGGTAACGAAATCAAATAGTATATCATGGGAGCTAGCTGCTCAAATAAGAGTCAAGTAACAAGTAGAACATATATCCCTACATTTATCCTCTGGTACCCCTAGGTCCAGCAGGTAGAATCCAGGGAAGGCTACCCTAAACATTCCTGATATATCCCTATTCCATCGTATACCCCCTCTAGATCATTGTAGCCTGGAGGCAAGGTCCACGGAGGTATGCCAACAGGTACGATCTCTAATGTTATCATAATCTCACATCCCAAATCATAGAGCCTCAAGGGTCTCATAGTATGGCATCCAACGCCTCATAATAATGATATCATCAAGATGTACTCTAAAAGTCATGGCGTTCAACTCCTTAATATACGGTATCACTAATATCCTCAATAGAACTGGTGCCATCAAGTCTCCATAACCAGCAAGTATGATAAGTGTCAAAAACGTATCTCACTGCCGTACGACAATGAACTCAAGTGCCAGCAGATGTACTCACCACTGAACAAAGTTTGTCTCAAGTACCAGCATTAATTATCAGATGATATTTTTCGGTGCCAGGGTAGAAAGCCTGGGCTAAAAAAAGTAGAAATTGTATTACCGGGTGCTCGATAAAATATTGAGTCTAAAACAGTTAAAATGTCATTTACTTCTATTATTTTTAGAATATTACAATTTATTAATTTATATCATTATTCATCATTATTACTAAAATCATTCTCTAGCCTCCGCGACTCAATAATCATGTGTTGATACTGGCCCAGCCCTAATGCACTCTCAACAGATCCAAATGCCTTATCTCTCTTACAATGCATGCATAACACATTATCATATTTATATATATATATATATATATATATATCATAAGATGATAACAACCTATGCCTTGCACAGGTATCACTGGACAACTCTTAAGTCACAGGCACCATACAAATTCGAATGCCAAAATATAAATCAAACAAGCAAGTGGATGAAGGAACGGTATAAGGTGACTATAAAACCCTAGCTACCCAACCCAAAGATGCTATTTAGTGCAATTATTAAAGCTATAAGATGAGATAGCCCTATAGAGCCTAACTGTCATCCGACGATAAAGCATTGCAAGCTCCCAAGTATTACTTTGACTGATATTAAATGTTCTTCAATTTCTCTAAAACTTTCTTAAAAGTATCCATATATCAATACGAGTCTAATGGTATAAATTATGCTAAGTTTCAGACTGGTCCTAAAATATGGCCTAAATTGTCCGTAGAAGTCCGCTTGTCGGAACTAAAAATAGACTTTGCCACGACGTTCCCAGCATTACTAGGAACCCGTGCTCCAAAATTGAGTAATATTCAAGTAAGGGAGACCCTTGAACAACCCAGCGAAGATTGAGTATTAAATGGGCTAAAGATTCGATCTTTATGAAATTACACGTCGAATTCAAAAAAAGAGATATTACTACGATGCATAATAGCCTGAAAGAGAAAGTATTTACCACATAACTTCGGATATAATTGAAGGAAACAAGAAATCATGACCAAGGTATTAATGGAGGAAAAGCTCTAATTTTCATGAAACTCAACGGATGAAATTACTAACCGAAGGTGAGGATGACGTATGAGATCTTCAAGGAACTTTTCTACAAAGTTTGGGGAAATTTCCAAGGCAATTTACACTAAAATTGGAGAGAAAACAAAGGAAAATTTTGATAAAATCATACCCAAAAATGGGTGAAAAAAATGAAGAAAAAGGCCCCGGTACCGATTTATCAAACCAAAAGTGTCGATAAATCAGCAAACCTGATAACTGAAAAGCATCGATTTATTGGTACCTACTGATTCATCAGCTATTTAGTTTGATTTATTGGCAGGATGTCCAACTTATCAGTCCCTGGCGATAAATCAACACTTTGACCGAACTGCACTAGTAAAAACAACAATTCCTAAAATATCAATTGGGGTTTCAAAATTGAAACGGAGTCTAATTTTGACAAACCAGATATGTATTTTATTTGAAAAATACATTCTAGATTCAATGAAAGCAAAGAAAACATCGGAGGTCGTTTGAGCAAAAATGACACCCAACCAAGACTTAATCAAAACAAGTAAATTTTCAACTTTCCAGATAACAACCCAAATCAAGCACGAATAACTTGGAAGTGTACCAAGGGTCAAACTAGCCTAAATTCACAATTCGGAGCTGATGGAAGCATCAGAATTCCAATCTGACACTCCAAACACCAAATACCACCCATGCTCCAAATTAGGCCTTAAACTTAACTGAAATCCACAAATTAGCACAAATTGCAAATGAAAACTCCGAAACAACAACTTAAGGTCAATGTTGACTTTGTTTGGCTTTCTGAAGCAAACAAAATATTAAAATTAAATTCCGAGATCATGTTGAAGGAAAGTTGACTTTGGTCAACGAGTACTTAGTTTTAGGTTCTCAACTAAGCTACCAGTGAATCAAACTACCGGCCCTACCAAGTCATAAATGACTTGGGACAGCTACTAAAATGCTCTAGAATGAAAAACATCACATATTTTTCTTAAATGACCATGAGGGTCATTACAGAAACCCTGCATGTTAGGAATAAGAACTGGAACTGAAGATGGCATTGGTGAAAACACAAAAAAGTATCTACACTTCTGGTTGCTGTTGAACCGATACAAGTTCTAGCTTAGAAACTAGGACACTAATGGAAAAACAGCTCTATCAGGTGTTGAATCATGGGAACACCCTCTACCTCAGCCTCGACCACGTGATCAACCCTTACATTGACTAGTTGCTTGCACCCTAGCTGGTGGTGTGGTAGGTTCTCCATTTCCTACTTCGTCTAATGATCATGTCTGCAGAAAAGTAAACAAGAAAAAATGAGATTTCGAGAGACCAACTAGGAAGCAACGCTTGACATAGTCTAATGATTGATTTCCTAAAGATGACACTATAGCCTCCCAAAGAAAGGATAAAGATGTCATCTACTCGACCTATAGGACTCTACTAGCCACTGGCTCATGTACCAAGGATACAAACGAACCTAGGGCTCTAATACGAATTTGTCAGCACTAGATTTCCCAGTTCATGAGGGCACCTAAACCCACTATAAGTGAACAACCCCAAAAAGTATTACATGGTTAGAACAGGACATAGGTAGGAGATAGAACATAAATAAAAAGGGACAGGGGATGAGTGGAAGTTAAATAAAATGAAGAAAAACCCTAAACCCTAATATTCGCTACATAGATCCTTTAGTAAATGAGTACAACTTAGAAATGAACATACATTATCTGTCTCAGATACAAATGACAGAAAAGGGAAGCTAAAATTGAAAAGATAAAGCAAACTCGGAATGCTAGCAACTATCCTCTACCTCTGAATAATCCAATAACATGATTCGTGGAATTAGTAATGCTCACTTGTACTTGAATCTACACTAGAAAGATGCAAAAGTATAGTACGAGTGCCAAATAGCCGAAGAAAATATGTACCCAGTAGGAATCATCGATTGAATGGGCCAATATAAGAAATAAAAGTAGTAAATAGATAGGTAACGGAAAATAAGTCATAGAAATCGAGAAATTAGATAATACATGGAAGACAAACTAACAGGATATAGGCAAGTAAAATACCCTAGAAACCTAGTTAATAGTATGGAAAATTTAGGAAAATAAGGAAAGAAGGTACCTGAATCGATGCTCAGCTAATAAGACACAAATAAAGACAACAAAAATAGTGGTATACCAGTAACTTCAAATAATAGGAATGGGAAAAAATGAATAACTACATCCAAGTATAGAAATAATAGAAATGTGTAGGAAGCTCAAAGATTATACCCAACATATATTAGTGTTTCAGAACAATAATAAGTAAAGGAAAAATCCCAACGACCTCCCATACGATCGAGAGATACAAATAAGTGGATAAAAACCCTTCGACCTCCCTTATGACCAAAGACTATAAATAAAAGATAACACTCAAGTATGTAATATGCATGATGATATGATATTATGATAATAAGTAAACCGTATGCTCTTCTTTCGAACCCACAAGCTTGAAAGGTTGGACCTACAGAAGTCCGCAACCCCTAAACCTCTAGTCCCCCGTGTACCTCTCCTTCAGTCGCTTGTAAGTCCATATAAAAAAGGTCTATGGAGTCCACAATCATATCAAACTCATCAAATAGACTGTACTTGAACCTTAATTGGGCCTATATGAGAAACAGGTATCAATAACCATGCCCAGCTTCAATCGGGTCTAAAATCCAAATAATATCAATGTCTATATCTCGGCCACAACCAAATCTAGTATTATCTCAAAAGAGTGGTTACATTTTTACTTGGCCTTTATTATCAATAACTAGTAAAATCATTATTTAATACTCATTTTGATCTGATAATACTGAAAACTGGCTTACAAGGCCAGGCAAGGTTCCAAAATCAGTGATGCTGGGCTCTTGGCCATAAAATAGTACTAACCTATGCATAAAACCAGTTTTCATGATAATTTCATGCTCAACCATATACAATAGAAAACAAGTCCTCCCGGCCCTACACAAGCCTGGGCACTACAATAATTTAGAACAAGCTAGTCGACGTTCGGGATTCATAGACATTACCAACCCACCATCAATGTTCAAATTCAATAAAGACCACATAGGGTCATAAGGTAATCTATAATTGCAAATGCAATACAAAAGCATAATCAAGTAGTGGCTTAAAGAAGTGGACAAGTTCAGGGGGGGTACAAAACCTAAAAACCCAACTCAGAGCTAGTTAATTACTACACTTATTTTAAATGTAAATCCAATCTCAGATATGTAAGACATAGCCTACTCGAAGTCCGAAGATAAGCTTGTAAATACAGGAAGAAAGTAGCCCGAGTAGCTCTAATTGCTTCAAAATGCACCAATATATCCGACCAACCAAAAAACTAGAAAATAACAATTTACGTATTAATACGAGTCAAATGATACCCATAAATATACAATCATGGGAGGAGTCAAAATTTGAGTCAAAATGGGCCTATGAGCCTGCAAATCTGAAACTCTAAGCAAAAAGTATCAAAATATTCCCCACATCATAGGTAAATCATACCTAAATTTGGAGCTAAGAAGAGAAAGAAACAAGCTAAAATTAATGTCTTAAAGTGAAGAACAAACTTGGTGAAATTTGGGAATTTTGTGTTAAATTTGAAAGAAAATTTATCAATAATCAAAAAATAAGGTAAGGAATAATCCCCAATGCTAATACAAGATCAATCAATAAACTCCACTACACAAAGGTTCACAAAAAGACATTAATGGAGGAAAAATGGAGATTTCACCATGGGAGCATTAAGGCAAGAAAGATACTTATCCACAAAGTAAGAGAAAAGAGTGATGAAGAAACCAGAGTAGGAATGTGAAAGTAGTTGAAGAAATATTTGGAAATGAAAATTTGGGGTTTGGGACTTTAAATACCCCTAGGTACAGTGCAACACAATGGTGTTGGGTAGTGTGACTGCACTACATAGTGGGATTTTACTCAGCGCTAATGGTTCCAAAGGGGCGGGATCATTCCAGAGAAACCAATTGACCAGCACTGTTGGTGCTAACATAGCATGATCACGATGATCAAGGACCCAGGGATCAATTCTATTACCGCTAGCATAGCGTGATGGCACTAAAGTAATTACTGGTGCACCAGTTGCAGAAATCTACAGTTTTTGAAAAATAGAATTTGGGCTTCCGGGGCCAATCGGCTCCCGATACATATAAGCCAAATATGCTAATTATATAAAAATGATAATTCAATTTCAATGGTGTAGATAAAATTTTAGTTTGAGATAATTTTGTTGAAATGTTGACTAAAGTCTAGGCCTAAATTACCATCTTTCCAACTGAGTAATTGAAATGAGCTAGGTTGTCCTGAGGCCTAAACAAACAACTTACAAAATCTAAACTTGACATTCCAAAGCTGATGGTACAGTTAGATTTTCAATCTAAGGCTCCGATCATAAAAAGTCAACCGAAGTCAAACTTTTGAACTCTAAAATTCCTAAAACTCACAAAATCAAATAAAATCAAAACCAAGGCCTCGGTACATGAACCAAAAGTCTATCAGGACTAAATTCCATATTTCATAGGTAAGTAACTATCGTAAGTCAATTCTGAACTTGTTTTCATAGAATGTTGATTGAAGTTAATGATTTCACAAGTTAAAGCTCTAAAATAGAGAAATAGACATAACAACCAAATGAACAACCTGGAACCAAACCACCAGTCCTAACAAGTCATAAATGACTTAGAGCCTCTATAAAAAGCTCTAAGATACAAGAAAATATAAAAACATAAATATGAGCATAAGGGTTATTACATGGAATCACTACTATTCCAATATTAAACCACCAAAATACCAATTAGAATCAACTAGGTTCTAATTAGAAGAGTTGATTTATTAATTGGAATCACCGAGATACCACTTGGACTCAACCTGATAGTCAAATAATTAGGATAACAAGATGGAAAAGAGGAAATTAATGAAATGACTTTTAAATTCCTCATATCCTCCTAAAGATTAGATGTGGACGTCTTCACACTAATCTATTGGAAAAAACTCAGCATTCATAATTTATTTGTAAGATTGGAAACCTAGTGCTCTAATAACAAATATCAAGACTCAAATTAATGAATAATGCGAGAACCTATTCTAACCTAACTAGAGAAAAGAACCCTACTAAAACCCATAGTTTATTTAATGAAAGAATTATGTAAAAGACAAATATTGAAACTATACAATTTAATTACAAGGTAACTTTTTTCTTATTGAAAACATGATTTATTAGTACTCCTTACACTGACTAACTTAAATAATCCTTATGGTCATTTTTTGCATTTTCATATATTTATGCATCTTAGAGCTTTCTGGTTGTGGCCCTAAGTCATTTATAACATATCAGCATTGGTAGTTTGGTTCTCGGGTCGTTCATTTGGTTTTGATAGCTGTTTTTCCGTTGTAGAGCCTTAACTATTGAAATCATTAACTTTAGTCAATATTTTGTGATAACAAACTCGAAATCAAAATTTAATAGTTTTTTAGCTCCAAAACATGTATTTTGATTTATAAGGACTAATAGTCAATATTCTGTGATGTTTTCTAGTTTTGTGTGTCTTTAGGCTTATTGGAGCTCAAAAGTTTAACATTGGCTAGATTATGATAATTGGAGTCTCAAATTGAAAAACCAACTTCGCCATCAGCTTCGAAAAATTAATCTTAGGTTAGGTTCGCTATTTTTTCAGGCCCTAAACCTACCAGGCTCATCTCAAGTACTCGATTAGAATTATAAGAATTTAGTCCCAGGGTTGGCTTTAGTTAACGTTTCATTGAACTTCTCTAAAATTGAAATTTTCTCTATGCCATTAAGTCCAAAATATTATATCATCCAGGTAGCATATTTAGTTTATGTTCATAGGATTTTGAACTCATTCCTGGAATTATTTTCTAATGGGATTTTGAACTCATTTTTCATGCATGCATGCATGTTGCTAGTGCATCCCTTAGGAGATTGGCTATTCTTTCATGCATGGCTGTTGCTGGTGCAAATCTTTATTTACAGAGATTGGATACATTCTCAAAGACCCAACCGAACTGGTCTTTGCTTTAATGGCCAGTTCATTGCGTACGCGGATAAGGGACTTTTGGACTGGCCGTCCTCCCTTATCCTTAGCGTTCATAGGTTGCTCACAACCTTCGAGTTGGTTGGGCGGAGTATAGAACACATTTGTAGTCAAGTTGAAATGTTCACGTAAGGTAAATCCCTTGTATTCTATAAGTGGAAAACCAGAATTTCCTCTCAAGTTTCATCATCCTTGCACTTCAAAACTCGATAATCCTCCATTGATTGCCTTGGGTTTTCATATGTGACATTACGAACAATGTTTTGGCTGTTTTAATGCATCAATTGTGTCTTGTGCAACCTTTTGGTTCTCTCAGTGTTTGCAAAGGTTTTCTACATTCGGAGAGCCCCAAATGAATTCATAAATATGTTAGCAGCCTATTCTACTCAAATGCGAAGAAGGGACTTTCGACCGGCCGTCATCCCTTACCCTTCGCATTAGTGGCCTAGTCACCACATTCGTGGTGGTTGGGTTGAGTGCTGGACCGCATTCTCGGTCAAGTGGAAATATTTGCACAAGGTAAATACCCCTGGTAGTAAATAAGTTGAAAACCTGAATTTCCTCTCCATTCTCATCATCCTCGCACTTCAAAATTCGACAATCCTCCATTGATAGTCTTGGGTTTCTATATGTGACATTGGAAATAATATTTCTTTGATTATTCTTAGATTTTGGTAAGTTTAAATTTAATTTCATCAAATTTAATCCAAATTTCCCAAATTTCATCAATTTTATTCTTTTAGATCGTTTATTGATCAACTTAGCTCTAATTTTTTTTATGAGTTCTCTACGAGGTGGAAAATATTTTGATACCTTTCGTTTGAAGTTTTGTCTTCACAGGCCTAAAGGCTCGTGTGACTCGGATTCTGACCCTGACTGTCATTACATCTTTATGGGTAAATTTGACTCCTATTAGTTTTTAGATAATCATTTTTCTGGTTTTGTGAATTTTGGAGAATTTTCAAAATTCGAGCTGTTTGAGTTACTTTACTTGGAATTTGCGAGATTATCTTCGGAGGTCAAGTAGGATATGGCTTATGTATCAAATATTGGGTTAATGTTTAAAATAATAGTAGTATTTATCTATCCCTGAATTGGATTTTTAGGTTTGGCACCCTTGACCCTGTTCGTTTTTTCGGTCTGCTTCTTGGCTTATTTTTCGGTGTTGAATTTCAATTATAGATAACCCTGTGGTCCTCTGTGGTCTTATTAACTATGAAAAGTAGATGGTAGGGATTATTTTGAATGTTTATGAGCCTCGAACATCGACTAGTTGGTTTCTAAATATTTGTGGAGACCAAGCCTGTGCAGGGCCAGCGCACATGTTTAAACTATTGTATGTGGTTGATGATCTTTATGCATTGGTTTCTATTAATTTATGGCCAAGATCTTGATATCACTTATTTTGAAATGTTGCATGGATAAATAGGCCCATTTTTAGTATTATGAAATAAAAGTTGAGCATAATTGATGATTTTGACCAGTTTTTAATGATTAACAGGACTAATAAAGATATGAAGCTATTTTGAGATATTAATAGACTCGGTGAAGTATTATCACTATACATTGAGTTTTATATTAATTTTAAACTATGTAAAGGTCAAGCATTGATGTTGAGCTACTGATTTAGACTCGGTGAAGGCCGATCAGTGATACAGGTTATAGTGATTTATACCTAGTGCAGGCCGGACAATGATTGTGAGATGTTGAGATATTATGTAGTGATGAACTCCAAGGAAATTTTTGATGCGAGCTAATATGCAATCAGACGAGGGGTATATGGGGGAGTAGAGGTATATATATAATGGCCTTCCATGGGTCCTACCTGCTGGACCTATAGGTATCAGAGGAGGAGCATACATATTTTAATAGTATCATCATATCATATCATTCTATATATGCTATCCTTGAGTGCTATTTTTGGTTGTACTCGTCGGTCTTATGGGAGGACAAAAGGGTTTGGATTCACTTGTTTGTAACTCTTGGTCTTATGGGAGGACATTGGGATTTTTCCTTTACTTTTTGTTGTATTGATTACTATTACTTGCTAGAAGTATCCTTCGGGCTCCTCCCATGTGTTCATTATTTCTATACTTTTTTATAGTTATCTCTTTTTTCCTTTTTCCATTTTTAAGGTTACCGGTACACCTCCACTTAGGTTATCTTTATTTATTTTTTCTTACATGATCATAGAACTAGGTACATTTTTTTTTCAATCTTCATTACTGTTAGCTAGATTTCTAAGGTATCTACTTGGCTATAACTTGTTAGTTAGTTTTTTGTGTATTCTTTACTTGTTTGATATCAGTGACCTATCTTTTGTACCTATCTATTTAATGCTTTTATTCTTAGATGGGTCCAGTTGGCTAATGATGCCTACTGTGTATCTAATTTTTTCGGCTTTTTGGTACTCATACTACACTTTTGCATGTTTATAGTGCGATACGAGTATGAGTGAGTGTTGCTGATTTTATAGATCATGATATTGGTTCATATATGAGGTAGAGGATGGCTCTTGGCATTTGAAGTCTTATTTATCTTGCCTATCTTTATTTTACTATTATTTGTATTAGAGACTGATATTGTACTTTTATTTCTATACTGTACTCGTATTCTAAAGGCTCCATGTATTAATACCGGGTTTTGGGGTGTTATTTATTGTATTTAGACTTTGGCATATCCCTTTTCACTTATATATATGTTTTATCTTCCTCTTAAACTACATCTTAGATTTTCACACTTTTTGGGTGGTTTTCCTTAGGCAAGTTGTAGGTGTTCTCATGACCGAAGAAATTGGGATGTAACAAATCAGATCTCTAGGTTCGTTGGTTTCCTTGGTATATGAGACCGTTTCTAAAAGAATCCTGTGGATCGGGGTTTATATGATATTTTTGGGAGGCTCTAATGTCATTTTTAGGAAAACTCTCTTTTTATTTCTATATTAAGCATTACATCCTAGTTGGTCTCTTGAAATGTTATTTATTCTTGTTCACTCTTCCATAGATGGTGCATACATGACCAATGGAAGCAGCAAGAGATGGAGAGCATACCGCACCACTAGATAGAGCTCAAGTTAGAGGTTGAGGTTGAGGTCGAGATCACAATTGAGATGTGTCCAGACTTCATCACATGATAGAGCTACTTTTCTCGTCAGTACTCCACCTTCTGAGACTGAGCCTGTACTATCTAAGCAGCCATTAAAGGTGCAAAGATTAGTTACATTTTCACCTATTCCATCTTAGTTTCCAATTCTTACTCTAGATATACGAGGATTTTTACTACAACCTTTTGGTATGTCGGGTTAGCCGACAGATAGGGCCCATGTATTAGCCCCAAGTTCTTTTGGTTTGGGAGTGCCACTGTCTGGTTTAGCTTATGTAGTTCATATACCTTTATCATAGATTTATTCTCCTTCAAAACCATAAATGCCAGTCCCTTCGGTTTCTCTACCGATGATTTCTCAACCTCTTTTGTCTAAGGTAAATCAAAAGGCCTTGGTCTAAATTTTTGAGACTTGACCACCCTTCCAAATTTATAGACACTCTCGGGGAGGATGCTTGGATTTCGTAGACTAATGTTACGAAGGGTTACATGATCTTAGTCTGTTGGAGGCTCATGGAGTGAACTTTCCTATTTATTATATGAGTAGTCTGGCAAAACAGTTGTTGAGGTGTTTTCTGCTACTAGATCAACTGATCCTTCTCCCTTGACTTGGAGTGCATTTGGTGATCCTTTATTGGATAGATACATTTCCTACACGGATTAAGATAGGATGAGAGAGGAATTTATCAGGATTTAATAGGGTTTTATAACTATGACAAAGTATGAGGCCCAATTCCATAGATTATGTAAATATGGGATCGGTTTGATATCGATTAAGTCAGAGAGGATCCGTCAGTTTATGTGGGGTTCATATTTTTACATTCATCAGACAATGGAGATTCTTATTTCCACTAGGGTATTTTTTTCAGGCCATTTTAGATCAAACAGTAAAGGATATAGCTATGAGGAGAAGGGTAGTGAGAAGAAGAGGCCCCATCATAAGGGCGGGTTTAGTAGATTTTGATTCGGAGGAAGGGTTTTTGGGTCTTGGAGAAGAGGATCTTTATCTCAGCATTAGCATTAGCAATAGCAAAAGTCTATCCGTCCTATTCAAGCCTCTTTATAGACTTCTGCCAGTGGTTCTCTGAGTTTTTCTTATAAAGGACAGTGGTTGGTTCAGCCTTCTATAGCTACTACTTTAGGTTGTTCAAGCTGTGGTGATCATACTAGTTCAACTAGTTCTTCCCGACATAGTAGGCTATCGGGATCGTGTTATGAGTATGGCAATGTGGTCTACTTTGCTAGAGATTTTCCCCAGCGGATCCTATTTAGCATGCTATTTAGACTTTAATTATGCTAGCTCCTATGCTAGCTCAGCCTATTAGGGTATTTCCACCTTAAAAGAGGTGTGGTTCTCCATAAAAAGGTTCTCCTCAGCTTGGTATGGGTGTAGATAGTGAGGGTATACTGGTGGTGGTAGCCGACAATTCTATGACATTCCAGTAGGCAGATGCAGAGGCCTCAAATGCAATTATGATAGGTACTAATTCTGTGTGTTATTAGTGCACTTCGGCTTTATCTGATCTAGACTCTACATGCTCTTATATGTCTTCATATTATGCTCCATGTTTGAGATTGGCTAGTAAGTCGTTTCTTATGCCACTATCTATTTCTTCCTCGATTGGTGATTCTTTATAGTGGATCGTGTTGAAATAATTTTCTGTGACTATTGGGGATTATGAGACTTGGGATGATTTGGTTCTGTTGGATATGGTTGATTTTGATATTATACTACGCATGGACTAGTTATCCCCTCACTGTGCAGTCATAGATTTTTATGCCAAGACCTTGATCTTTGCTATTCCTAGTGTATCCCCAGTTATATGATAGGATTCAGTTAGTCACGTACCATCAAGGATTATTTCTTTCCTTCAAGCTAGCCATTAGGTTTGTGTTGTTGCTTGTATTATCATGCTTATGTTAGATATATGAGTTTGTTGATGTGTTTTTGACCGACCTCCCTAGCCTACCACCTAAGCGAGATATTGATTTTGGTATGAGTTAGAACTGGGAACTAGGACCAATTCTATTTCTCCATATCATATGGCACCTACAGAGTTGAGAAAGCTTAAGACTCAGCTTCAACATTTGTTAGATAAGGGATTCATCAGGCCTACTATTTCACCGTAACATGATCATGTACTTTTTATGAAGATGAATGATGGCTCCATGGATATGTGTATCGACTATAGGCAGCTTAATAGGGCCACAGTGAAGAATAAGTATCACATGCCAAGGATTGGTGATTTGTTTGACCAATTTCAAATATCTTTTTAAAGATTGATTTGACGTTTGGTTACAAATAATAAGGATTAGGGAGGAGGACATCACAAATATAGTATTTAGACGTACTATGGTCATTATGAGTTCCTAGCGATGTCTTTTGAGTTGACTAATACCCCTGCAACTTTCAAAAATCTGATGAACCATGTGTTCAGATCTTATATTGACTACTTCGTGATAGTTCTTATTGATGAAATATTTGTCTATTCAAGGAGTAGAGAGGATCATGAGAGGCATTTGAGGTTTTTGTCTATGGAATTCCTTGGACATGTGGTGTCTAAGGAGGGTATTATGGTAGATTTGATAAAGATTGCGGATGTTCGTGATTGTCCTACACCGACTACTCCTATTGAGGTTCATAATTTCATTGGGTTAGTGGGGGTATTATCACCATTTTATTTAGGGTTTCTTTTCTATTACAGCTCTATTGACCAGATTGAATAGAAAGAAGTTCCTAGTGGTTTGATGAGTATGAGTCTTGTTTTCAAAGTCTTAAGACTATTTGACATTTGCTCTTTTTTTTACTTTATCAGTAGAGGGTTAGAGTTTCTCGGTATATTGTGATGCTTTTGGTGTTGGAATTGGTTGTGTGTTGATGGATCAAGGTAGAGTGATAGCTTATTCATTAAGACAACTGAAGAATCAAAAGTGAAACTACCCCACTCATGACTTAGAGTTGGCAACAATAGTTTCTGCACTTAAGCTTTGGCGACATTACTTATGGGGGTTCATTGTGAGATATTCATGGATCATCACAGCCCTCAGTACCTTATGAGTCTGAGGGAGATTAATGTTTTCTAGCTTATATCAATTGATTTTTCTGAAAGACTTTGATATTTCTATTCTATATCATCCAGGCAAGACAAACATAGTAGCAGATGCCTTATGCCGATGTAGATGACTATGGGTAGCTTGGATGTATTATCAATTTTAATAAGACTATTAGATTTGGACATTCATTCCTTGGTTAACCATTTGGTTAGAGTTGATTTATAAAATTTTAGTCATATTTTTGCTAGTGTTGAGGATTGTTCTACTTTGCTTAATCAGATTTAGCAGTGCCAATTTAAGTATTTGGGCGTAGCTGCCATATGTGATTGGTTGTTGCAAGGTGATCCCCACAGAGTTGTTTTAGATTATAAGTGTATTTTGAGGTTTGAGGGTCATATTTGTGTTCCTTGGGTTGATGATTTGATTCAGTTGATCCTTCGCGAGGCCTATTATTCCTGATATTCCATTCATCCAGGTACAACAAAGATACATATAAACTTGACATAGCTTTACATGTGGAGTGGTATAAAGAGGTATATTATAGAGTTTGTGTATCGACGCTAGAACTGTTAGCAGGTCAAGTTAGAGCACCATAGACTCTATGGATTGATGCAGTGTGACTTTTCATTCTCGAGTAGAAGTAGGAACAAATTACTATGGATTTTATCTCAGGCTTACCTCATACTTCTTATTGCTAAGATTTATTTAAGGTGATTGTTGATAGGTTGAATAAGCCTGCATACTTTATTTTGGTTCATACTTCTTATAGTACAGAGAAGTTAGCTCACATTTACCTTGAACAGTTGGTTTGTTTGTGCAGTATTTTATTTCCATCATTTCAAATCATGGTACCCAGTTCACATCTCAATTTTGGAGATCTATTCAATAGGATTTAGGTACTGAGGTTTATCTCAACATATCTTTTCATCCTTAGACAGATAGGTCAGGCCGTGAGGACCATTTAGGTCCTGGAGGATATGTTACATGCTTTTGTTTTTGATTTGGTGGTTCTTGGAATTAATACTTGGCCTTTGTAGAAATTTCTTATAACAACAACTACCGCTCCATCATTCAAATGACACATTTGAGGTTTTATATGGTTGACGGTGTTGGTTTCCCATTGGTTAATTTGATGGGTTTACTTCAAAGTACTAATTTTATTTAGGATGCTTTGGCTTGGCACTCAAGTAGACTTTCGAAAATACAAGGTAGACATAAGAGTTCTTTAGACCGTTTGCATTGGGCTTTGGAGTTTAGTAATAGTGACTGGGTATTCCTGCAGGTATCATCTATGAGGGGTATGATGAGGTTTGGGGATGAGGGGTATCATCCCCATGTATATTGTCCCTTTTAAGATACTCAATCATACATAGTGTTTCTTATAAGCTTGCTTTCCCTCTGATATTTTCTACCGTGCGTCCGATCTATAATATGTCTATGTTAAGATGGTATATTCTAGATAAGTTGCATGTTCTTTGATATGATTTTTTAGGTAAATGAGGGTTTATCCATGATTAAAGAGTAGGAGTGTCTAAACCTAATCAAAAGAGTGGTTTGACAGCAACTTGTACAAGTCCGATATGAAGGAACTTGTACTCTTTTTGATATCTATGGATATCTCTAAGGTTTAGAAGCTGAATATAATTGATATTCTTACTTTGTATGTTAAGGTAAAAAACCTTAATATCAAAGTAAACTCTCAAGAAATATCCATAATATATAGGGTATATTATAGGCTAATGAAAACTACTCTAGCCCACAACTATAATTTCCAATACCAAAGGAGTTACTATGTTAATGGAAGAAAACCATGAACATGGCAACACCTTCGTGCCTAGAATAATTGAATGGAGTGACATGATCTCTAAAGATGAATGGAACTTCAATGCAATTACTCAACCTCAGAGTAATTCAGAAAGTTCTCAAATCGAATAGGTTATTCAATTCCCTGATGGATCTGTAGATCTAAAGTTCTTTAATACCTTTAAAGGACCCTCTTCAAGTAGAAGAATGTCTTTCACAAAACCTTCTTCCTCTTCTTCAAAACCCATGGAGGGAAATGAAGAAAATGATTGTGATAACAGTCGCCAAGTCCATGGAGTAGACTTTTCCAAAACCATTCCTAAAGTTTATTACAAGGATTATCATCCGTCCATATATGTTAACCCAAGTAGTCCAACTGCTAGTGACATGCACAATGACACTTTAGGGATGATTAGATCTGGGGAAATTTATGAACCAAATCTTAAAGCCCTCAATCTTCTTTGGGTACATTCTGATAACCAAATCAAGAGTCAGTGGTATGTTGACACATACACACTAACCCAAAGAAAGGCATTCAGAAAAAAATGGATTGCCAATATGAAGAGACTTAGATGTGATATCAAAGTCTATTCCGTGTTTAGGTATTCCGAATCCTACAGCATTTATTCATCGTAATCTCCGGCATAAGCTTGTGCTATACTTTTTGGATTTAGCATATCTCCATTATCATCGCTGCTTGTTGAATTAGTGATGAGTTCCATTATCTTGACAGGTTATTCATCGTCTTCTAGGTCAGAAAGTGCTTGAAGAAGTTTCTTCTTTAATTCTTTCTTTGAAAGTTTTTGGCTTGATGAGGAAGCTGTTGAAGATGGTTTCTTAGCTGCTTGCTGGATTTTTGATTCTTCGGGTTTTGGGGACCATCCTTTGATATATTTGACCTGACTCAAGAATCGGATTCTGTCATATTCTTTAATCTCAAAAGACCAACTAATAATATATGAAATCCTTTTGGTAATAAAGAATTTGCACATTTGAATATATTCAAGCAATGTAGTGATTTCAGAATCTTGGCAGAACTTGGGGAATTGTTGCCCGAACTGGTTTGATAGAGAGTTAATGTTACCTCCAAAGGTATTCCACCATTCATAGAACCACCTGGGGATGACTTTTATTTGGAGTTCATCTTCGTATTAACCAACCATGTGTGCTTTGGCCTAAGACACAAAAAATAAACCAAGCATCCTTATAATCATACCATGTGTACATTTGAGGTTTATGTTCCATGAATAATGGTATTGGGGTGTGCAAGTGGTCTGTTCTCCACTCAAATGGAGTCCAAATTTTTTTGATAATGAATTTGGAGTAGGAAATAAAATTAGTTTCTTCTTTGCGGACATGTTCTATATCAATGGAGTCTGTATCTACGAGTATTGCTACATAGAATATCCTCATTTTTGTTGAGTTCTAAGTCTCAATGAAATTGTTGTTTCTGTAGCAGGGTTTTATAAGATCTTCTACCCTGTAATTTTCATATTCCTTATCCAATGCAAGAATAGGAACTGAATTTCTTACTGAAAAGTCAAACTTTTCTAGTTTTGGGAGTTGTTTCCTTCTTTGCGGAGGTAGAAGGGCAGACTGCTTTGGCAAAGGTCTCTAGAACCTTCATAGCATAATCCTGTTTCTTTTGTGTCGTCGGCCTAAGAATAACTTGGCCAGAAATGGGGTCTCTCGAGGGACAAAGAAGGGGTATCCCTAAAGGGGAAGGAATATCAACTAAAGTAGAAAATTTATTTTCTTGCTTTAACTCTGGTCGAATTGTAGTTTTGAAAGGGTTCCCTGAAGGTGGAACTCTTTTGTTGATGGTAAGGTTACTCTGGGGAGTCAATGTTGCAGGCGGAGGCCTTCTGGGCCCTCTAGACCTTGCTGTTTCCCTGTAAAAATTCTCTTGTTAAGAAATCTGGTAAA
>JBDJHY010364341.1:0-18539 GCA_039654485.1 Withania somnifera | reverse complement strand
AGGAACTCTTCCAAAAAGGCACCTAATAGTATGATAAAAGAATTGCTAGAATAAGGTGTGACGCGAGATTAAAAAGAGAAATAAAAATTCTACTAGTAAATCCAACTATTTCACTGATCGAGTCACATGTAGTTTTCCTTATTATTTTCTTTCATTTCCTATGTTACTTAAAAGTTTTTCTTTCAATTAAAGTATAATTATAAGGATAAGTTCTAAGACGATAACTAGGAAACAAAAGCACTCAAAGAAATAATATAGGAACAAGTGAAACACCCAACAAGGCTATATAAAAAAAAAATCAAATTAGAAAAAAAAGATACGAGACTTTTATTTAATAACTCAAAAGCTCTTTATTCTCTATATATAAATATACAACATAACTTCCCTATTTATACTATTAGAAAATACAATTAAACTAAGACTATAAACTCTATACCAATATGAAATTAGGAGAAATAAATTCTAATTAGACATGAATAAATAAATTTTGAATCCTAAAATGTAATGACTCTTATGGTTTTTTAGGTGTCTTATGGGTTATCTTGTGTTGTAGAACATTTTAGTAGCTGCCCCAAGTCATTTGTGACCTGTTGGGACCGGTAGTTCAGCTCCCTGGCGGCTCAGTTGAATTTATCTTATTTTTCCTGTTTTCGAGCCTAAAACTAGGTACTCGTTGGCTTTAGTCAACTTTCCTTCAAGCCACGCTCGGAATTGAATTCCGACAGTTCTGTTAGCTCCGAATACCGACTTTGATGAAATTGAACCTTTAGTTCGTGTTCTGGGGTCTTCGTTTTGAGTTCGGACTGTTTTGTGAAAATTTAGTTCATATTGAGTTGAAAATGAACCTGGAGTTAGTACAGGGTGATCGGAGTGTCAGAATGAAATTTTGATGCTTCCATCAGCTCCTGGGTGGTAGTTTTAGGCTAGTTAGGGTGTTGACTCGCTTTTCGGGACTGTCGTTGCATTTTTGAAGCATTGGTTCGAATTTAGCCTTTTAGGCCTAAGTATTAACTTGGTCAATATCCCCAAAACAACCTCGTATCCCGATTTCGACTGCGTCTTTGAGTCCAAAATGTCGGGTATGTGAGCATGGTTTGTTTGTGTAATTTTCACTCCAGATGTATTTGGAATGGTGTTCGAAGCTCTTTTCCTATTGGCTGAATTGTTGTTAAAGCCTGCAATTGATGCAAGTTGGGTTCTTCTTCGCGATTCTCTAGATACTCTACACAATCATGAAGCCTTGATTTTTCTTTGTTTCTCGCAATGCGGTGTTGTTTTACGCGATCGTGAATTCTTGTCTTTCTCTTCTGCACGATCGCTATCTTAATCCACATGATCGCGATGACCAATAATTCTTCAGCACGTGATTGCAACCCTTATGCCACGATCGCGATGATATTTGACCTGCCATTATGTAATGTCATCCTCAATTTTTTTCAGAACATTTCACCCACACTTCCTTTAGTTTTTCTCTTTTCTAGTGGAGATTTTGTGTTGGAAATTCTTCAAGAGGTTGTGGGGGAGTTCCTGAAGGTTATCCTTGTCTTCCCCATCTTTGGTAAGTAATTTCTACTTCGTAAATTGCATGAAAATGGTGGTTTCCTCCATTGTTTCCCCTAAGTTAAGCTTTGAACTTTTCCTCCAATTTCCAATAAGTTGTTTACTTCTGGTGCTTTGAGTTGGGTTGCTCTCCGTGATCAAGTTACATTTCAATTCCCAGTATGCATCTCTTCAGTTTCAGTTTTTTGGATTATGTAATATTTTGCGCTTTTGATCAATCGTTGTTTAGGTAGTTTTACACTTTTCTTGCTCGTTTTGTGCTCACTTTTAGAGCACGGGTTTCCAGTGATGCTGGAAAATTTTATTTTTGAGTCTGCTAGCGAGACCACAGGCTCATTTTAGACCCGGTGTTTGATCCAGTCTGTAATTTAGTATGACTATTACTATTAGAGTCGTACTAATTTATGGATTCGCGTTTCGTTAATTTGAGATATCTACGAGATCATTTTCTATCACTCGGGTTGATATTTGGATACTGCAATGCACTAATCATCGGTCTACAGGTAGGCTCTGTGGGGCTTTCTCTAGGCGTATAGCTTACATAATTATATTAAATAGCATATGTGGATTGGGTTTTTAAGGTTTTTACCGTGTACTTGGATGCATCTTCACTCCCTTCCCGTCCTTTACCCCCATTTGTGTTCGGTGTAATATGACGCTCGTGACCTAGTACTAGCCTCTTGATGATTGTAGGGTTCTTTGGAAGTAGTGATGCGTGGGTTGGATTTTGGATTTTATCCTAGGGTTTGGGTTGGTGTATTGTGTTGCTAGTTGTAGCTTAGTTGAACCTGTGTAAGGCATATGTTAACTATAGATATTGTTTTGCTATTATATTCATACTGCGAGAGAGTCAGAGGCTCTGTCTTGAGAGTGCATCTGGGGTTGGTACCCGTATCACCGTTCACCATTTTGATTATTGAGCCTGGAGGCCGGTTGCCCACAATAATGATGAAAATGACATAAATTGTAATAGATGAAATTTTGATAATAATAAAAGTCAATGGATCTTTTATTCGCTTTAGACTCGGTTGTGTACCGAGCACCCGGTACTACTTTTTTTCTGATTTAGACCAGTTGTCACACCCTAACATCCGGTAATATGACTTACTACTTATGTTGGGACTTGAGTCCGATTTCAGTAGGTAGTGAGTACAGCTGCTGGCACTTGAGTCCGTGTTCACGCTGCAGTGAGTATAACTTTTCTATACTTGTCACACTTATTGATTTAAGGACCTTGGTTATACTACTACATTCAGGTGCGGAGTACCTTGAGTTGTTGATTTTGTGGCACAATGAGACTATTATACTGAGGTATTGTATGTCAGATTATGACTCCCTAAAATACTGTGATATTGGGATGTGAGATTACTGCGACGTTAGAGATTTGCACGTGGTAGGAATACCTCCATGGACCTTGCCTCTGAGATGCATGCAAATAGAGGAGGGGTATAGGTCGGAGTAGGGATATAAGGGGTTTAGTCCTTTCATAGGTCCTTTTTGTCGGTCCTACGGGTATTGGAGGAGGAACGTACACAGGAGCTGTGACATTGTGTGGTTATGTTACTTTTCTACACTTGTTTGCTTTAGTGTACCCCTGGTAGTATTGTATGCCGACAGGTGAGCGTGACTTTTGTGTACACTTCCATTCTTATGGGGGTTTGGCAGTGTTAATTTACTGACTCTGTTTATATATATACTGTTTAAGCTAGTTATAGTCCTTACTTTCAGACCATCTTACTCTGTGGGTTACTTGTGTATTGTGTTATTTGCTTTATCATCTCCTTCTTATATCTTGAGGTTACCGATATACCGTCCATGATCCACTTGTTGCCTACTTTATTCGTTCTTTGTCATTTATAATTATTATTTCTATACTGTCGCAAGGACTTGGGGTACGTTCTATCTTTCTTACCTATGGTCCTGTTCTGTGTTTTAGCTAGCGATGTCATGCCTGTCTATCTTTTTCCTACATATATTAGTAGCTAGCTTCCATGTTATATTTTTTTTGACTCCTTTGTATATTCAGAGATAGGCTTGTAATATAGACTTTTATTTGTACTCTATACTTAGTGGCTCTGTATTTATATACACTGATACCAGGCCTTGGGAGTTTTGTTGATTATGTTGTATCATTCCGTTGTTCTGATTCTATCTCTCTTCTCTTTATTATAATTACTTGTACTTATAGGTTCCTCTATTGGCATAGTTCTCCTTCATTTCGGCATTGGGTTACAGGGCTGATTCTCCTACTAGTGGGATAGTAGGTGCCATCATGATCCAAGAATTCGGGTCCTGACATAAACAAATTTAGTTTTGTACTTCAACTTTGAATTATTATATAAACATTCTCTTGTAACTTTGAATTGTATTGATATAATTCTCTTCAATCTTCAAGTTTCTTATTTGTGTTGGAGCATTTTCTCTCCAACTTTTAATTTATTGATGCACTTTCTCATCAACCTTCCATTGTTGTAGCATTTCAGTTCAACCTTCAATTGTTGGAGTATTACTCTCCAATTCTCCATACTTTTTTTTGGTTTTATTGGATACGTCTTTCCAACTTTCAATAGTTAATGCAACTCTCATCAACAACCAATATATTTTTCTTAATTGTGTTGGAGCACTTCTCTCCAACTTTCAATAGTTGATGCATTTTATCATCAACATTCTATTTGTTAGTTCACTTGTAAATCAACTTTCAATTTTTTTTCTCTATTTTAGATAAGGTATCTTTCTCTATTCTACGTTTTCCTATATCTATTTGGCAAGACATTTTATTTGTATATGTTTGGCCATACAATTTTACCAACATAATTATTGATGGCCCGACGTTTGTCAATATATCATCGTCTAGATGTTTGTCAACATATTATCTTTGGCCAGACGACTCATGTTTTACTAGCATACTCATTAATGATGACCAGGCGATTTTATCAACACACACATTGATGGACACATAGCATATTGTCGCCCGCCGACAACAAAAGACATTTAATTCTCTATCAAAATAGTAAAACCTCTTATATCATTTTTTTCAAAAATAATTATCTATATCAAATAATTCTCTAGTACATCCACTACATGAAAATATATAGAGAAATAGAATTGAAAAACTATTTATATTAGTATTGGAATAAAAAAATTATTTGTAATACTAGAAAATTCAATAAAACTAGAACTAGAAAGTCTATTTCAATATAAATTGGGATAAACAAATTCTAATTAGATATGAATTAACTAAATTTCAAATCCTAGATAAATTTAGTTTCATACACTAACTTTGAATTATTATTCCAATAAGTAACACATGCAATTATATTAACTTAACTTCAGAAACTAATTTATCTCGCAAAAAGTTACAATAAATAATATAAGGAGCAAAACTAAGTGCAACTTATACACTCAATAAACATGAGACAGTGCAACTTATACACTTAATAAACATGAGACACTCTGATTTCTATATGTACAAATAAATATGAACATATAGAGTGCATATCAGAAAATATGAAAATTCTTAACACTAAATAACACATTTGAAAGATGAGTTTGATTTTGATACCACGTAAAAATTGTAATATTTAACAAGTGAATGTCATATGTCTTTATACTTTTATCATTTTAAGGGGTCAATTTAGTCACCAAAAAATTTTTATTCTTTTCAAAGTAAACTTTTACTTCTATTTAAAAATAAGTGTGTGAGTATAAAAATTTCAAATTCAATATGAAGTTGTATTTAAATTTGAAAACTTTAGCTCATTTTCACTTTTGAAGCTATAGTTGAGACATTAAAAAATGAACGTTATTTCAAATATTCTTTGTAAACATATAGTCATCCACAATTTTATATTCAACTTTAAAAAATTCAAAAAAGTAAAAAATTCTTGATCCATGGCCAAAGTAATGTGATTCGGGTTATGAATGACACGAAAAATGAGGAAGAAAGAAATCAAAGAAAAAGGATTGCGTAATCTTAAATAACTCACCAGTTTATGAGCAATAAGAGACTTAATACCCTCACCTCCCAATTGAACCAATAAAAAAAATTAACAATCCAATTCAATCAACTCAAATCCACAAGTGAAAGATCCTACGATTAATGGAATCTGCAACTAATGGAATCTACCCCTAGTCACTCAGACTATAATTATCTATGATAATCATTAAAGAGACCAAAAATAATAACTATAAGCTTCTAAGCCAAATTAATGAAAGACTAATTATTTATACTAAACAAGCTTTGCTTTTTTGGGCCAAAAAGTGATCAAATATATCAAAGTAATCCTCAAGTCTTGATCAGTGACCGTCATATGAAGACAGAGGACCGCCCTCAAGGACGACGGTATAGTTTAGCCCCCGTCATTGTCGTCCTGTTGGTCAGTGATTATACTGACTGTTGTATGGAGATGGCAGATTGCCCTCATGGACGGCGGTAGATATTGACCACCGTATGTGGCTGTCATGCTGGACAGTAAGCTGAAAGTCGTATACTTCTTGCGAATAGGCCTCACGTACATTGTAATTCATCAACTGAGGTTTGTACAAGGTTCCCCATGCATCATTTTTTCCAATTATAGCTTGCAACGCCTTCATATCCTTAGCTTCACTCCTCGTGAATGGTCTTAAAAGGTAGGCAACATCCATTGCTCGTATTATACTCCCCTTATTGATGAGGATCCATATTTGAATCCTTACGCTCACCTGCACCACAAGGAGATAAATAAGTAATATTAAACACATCATGAATATTATACTCCACTTGAATGTCGATCTTGTATGAATTGTCATTAATGCATTGGAATACTTGGAATAGACCATTTCCCCTAGGGCTTATCTTTCCCTTCGGTCATATGGGAACCTCTCCTTTCATATGTGTACCTATACCAAATCACTCGGTTGAAGAACTACCTTCCATTTACTTTGATTCTTCTTCTTGGATACCTTTGTATTAGTTCGGTCAATTGCTTTCTTTACGTTTAGTTAATTTCCAACATATTCGTTGCCCTCTTTTTAGCATCTAAACCTATCACAATATCACTAGACAATGGTGTTAGTGAAATAGGCAAAACGGATTAAAACCATAACAAGATTCAAAAGGATTCATGTTAATAGAAGAATGATACGACCTATTATAAGTAAATTCAACTAATGGAGTTGTTCTTCCAATGAAGTTGGGTTTCCTCTAATAACACAACTAAGCATATTCCCAAACGTTCTAGTCACTAGCTAGGTTTGGCCATCAGTTTGAGGGCGACATGAAGTAGAGAATAGGAGCTTGGTGCCAGGAACACCCCAAACACTTTTCCAAAAATAACTAAGAAATTTAGGATACCTATCACTAACAATAGTTTTAGGTGCCCCATGTAGCTTAAGTAAGTTAGAGCTCTAGTGGTGGGTTGTCTTCGCGGTCCCATTTCATCAACATAGTCAAAAGCAATGGATGTTGGAAATAAATAAAGAATCTACATAAGGAGCATCATCAATTTTATGACTAGGAATAAATGTGACATCTTAGAAATTTGATCCACAACTACCAAAAACTATCATGACCCCCTTTTGTTTTAGGAAGTCCCAACACAAAATCATGGAAATATCTATCCATGGGCTACTAGGAGTAGGAAGGGGAGTGTACATACCTTGAGACCGAGTCATTGACTTACCTTACTTGAATTAGAGACATTATCCACATATCCTCTCAACAGCAAGCCACATCTTGGGACAATAAAACAGCTCTACAAGTATATCCAGAGTCTTGGAAACTCCAAAGTGGCCCATCATGCCGCCACTACCAGCTTTCTTAACGAACAATTCTCACCATGAGCTCTTTGGAACACAAACTCTTCCATCCTTAAAGACAAACCTATCAAGAAATTAAAACCTATCAACCCAGTGTTCTTGTCTAAGATCTTCAAAAGTAATAGTAAAATCGAAATTTGTAGGAAAGAATTTCTTTAAGCTTTCAAAACCCATCAACTTGAACACCAACATATTGACCAACACAAACCATCATGAAAGCGCATCCGCTACTATATTGTCTTTGTCTTGCTTGTAGTTTATCACATAGGGAAAGGTCTTAATAAATTTAACCCACTTTACATGTCTCTTGTTCAACTTCGATTGACCCTTGGGATGCTTTATGGACTCATGATTCATCCTTATCATGAACTCCTTATGTCGTAGGTAGTGTTTCCAATGAACCAACACCCGCACAAAAGCATACAACTCCTTATCATAAGTAGAATAATTCAAAAAAAACCCTTTTAATTTTTTGCTAAAATAGACAATGGATTACCTTCTTACATCAAGAAACCCACCAATTCTAACTCCTGAAGCATCATATTCTACTTCAAAAATCTTCTAAAAATCGGGTAGTTAAATCAATGTGATGAACATAGCATGGACTTCAAGGCTTGGAAAACCTTGTCTTGCTCTTCTCCTAAAGGGACATCTTTCTTCATCAACCCGGTCAATAGAGATACAATAGTATTGAAATTCTTAACAAATCATCGTTAAAATCTCGCCAACCCATGAAAGCTATGAACTTTGGTAGCATTAGTGGAGGTCAGCTAAGATTTTATGGCCTCAGTATTCTCCTCATCCACTTCAACACCACTAGCTGTCACAAAACAATCCAAGGAACACCACCTTATCAACACCTAAGAAACACTTTTTGAAGTTATCATAAAGTCACTCATTCATTAAGATATCAAAAACTTTCCTCAAGTGGCGCACATATTCTTCCATGGATTTACCATACACTAGTATATAATCGAAATAAATAATGACACATTTGTTGATTAATGGCTTCAATACTTGATTCATCAATCTCATGAAAGTTCTAGGGGAATTTTTCAAGACGAAAGGCATGACAAGCCACTCATATAAGCCAAACTTCATCTTGAAGGACATCTTCCAATCATCACCCAGCTTCACCAGATTTTATGATAGTTACTTTAGAGGTCAATTTTAGAGAAGATACTTGACACCCTAAGCTCATTCAACATGTAATCTAACCAGCAAATAGGATAGATACTTGATAGATGTTCTATTTATCTCAATGGTGGCTACTCAGATAAGCCGGCCTATTGGGAATTTGAGTGCCCAAAATAAAATCAAATAGATGTTCTATTTATCTCAATGGTGGCAACCCACTAGGCATTTCCTTCAAAAATAGAGCTTCATAGTCCTGCAAAAGAGAAGAAATAATACTAAGAAAATTGTTAGTATCTTGGTTAGTATGTAATAACAAATGGGTGTTGACCAGGCATACTAGGAAGCACCCCCCATCAATTCCTTTCAAGCACTTACTTGGCTTAGTTACCATGCATATCTTCTTTGCTTTGGTCAGCTCTTTCTTATTGGACTCCTCACTCCCTTTACTCACCTTTATCACTTTGGTTTTCTCACAAAATTCCTTCATGATCCTGTAATTTTTTCTTACTTGATAAGGAGTAAATGGTGTAAGCACATATTTTCAACCTTAAAATACAAAGGTATTTGTTGGTCCTTCCTTGGTAGGTGACGTCCCTATCAAATTTTCATGGTCTTCCAAGAAATAGATGACAAGATAACATTGGTACAGTATCAAATACATGATCATTCTGGTACTTACCAATGCTAAACTCAAGACTTACTTACTTGAGGACCTGTATTTCACCACCCTCGTTAAGCTATTGTAGCCTATAAGGACAAGGAAGCTTCCTTTTATGCAATTAAAAATGCTCAACCAACGTTTGACTCATAATATTGGTGTAACATCCACTCAATTATCAAGGTCAAGTTCTTCTTTGGTGACAACTCCTATGATTCATCTTACCACAAATGAAAAATTGCATTTACCGAAAATGGGTTATCTTCCTAGCCTCCTCATCAATCCACTAAAAGTAGGCGTCTCAATTTCCCTATCTTTTTTACTACCCGAGGACCCCTTCTCTTTCTTACACTCATGTTCCTCATCACTATGCTCATCCTCATTGTTGATTTGGTATCCCTCTTAGAAGGCCATGATTCCTCTCCAATTAGGACACTTACTAGTTATGTTTCCTCACTCTTAACACCAAAATCATCTAATAGTAAGGGGTCTAGGAATATTAGTTTGAGAAACATTACCTTCCCAGGATCTGAAGTCACCCTTGGGTTTGAAGTCTCCCCTGGAGTCATTCCTAGCATGTACCTCATTTCCCCCACTTTTAGATGTGTCTCGGGATGAAGAAGGCTTCCATTTCTCACTTCTCTTGCTCCAAGAGATAGAAGTTCTCTTAGTTTTTAAAATTTTCTCCTTCTTCAAATTCGTCACAACTTTAATAGCATCATGATAGGCCGTATTTAAGGTGTCATAATGTTTAATCCTTATGGGTTTGGAAATGTCACTCTGCTACCCATTGGTAAAGCATATCACCATATGTTGCATTGGTTCTTCCATCTTTGCCTTCTTCCATAAACTTTTTAACTCATCATAATACTCATTAAGGACCTTAGAAACTTTCCTAAGTGCATACACTCTCTTGATCACATCCTCATCATAATTGGGTGGGACATATCTTGCCTTCATAAGTTATAACAATTTCGGCCAATTAGGTAGCAAATAATTATGATTCATTTACATGGCTCTTCTTTGTGCTTCCTACCAAGTCAAAGAATACCCCTTGAATTGCGTAATTGCATACTTGGTTTTCATTGCTTCGGACACATTATTGATTGAGGGATATCCTCTTAATTTGGATCTTCCATGCAATGAATTTTTCTGAATCACTACCTCTCTTGAAAGTGGGAAGTGTAAGCTTGATGGTGTTGATGCCTCGATAGGGATCACCTCTTCCAACTGTCCTTTCGTCTCTTCCAACTTATAGTTTTTTCCATTTCCTAAAACCTATCTCCTCACCCATTTCCTTATATCCTCTACCCATATTCCTATCTCCTCTACCCCCATAGCCATGAAATCCCATGCCTTGGTTCCTTCCTTAGGCTCCGAATCTTTTTCTTCCCGCATGCCTCCATAGTTATGAATACCCTCATATTGGTCCTCTCTGGGGAACACTCCACAATACCCCTCATCATGATTTTTAAATGTGAGGTTATTATATAAGAGATCTTATTAATATGTGAGTGGAGTATCGTGAAGTGGGATAGTCATTTGTGGGTTAGATAGTTAGGTTTCATACAAGTGTGTATGTGGAATAATTTGAGGTGGAGCTTGTGGTGGAATTTGTGGTTGGTTATGTGGATATGAGGTTCCCACTCTCATGATTTGAGAGGGATTTGTTTGGAAGTTGGCAGGTTATTAGATTAGGATCTTTTCTTACTGTTGTCTTATCATCTCCCTCATTCGGTCGGGAGATGTTCCTGGTATCTTAACTCTACCTTCATCATGAGTGGTATGAGGAGTGTTTCTGTACTCCCACTGCCTTCCTCCACTTTATCTTCAACTTTCCATATCCCCATTTTTAATTCTCCATGAAGCTCGTGTAACTCCCCAATTTACCCTTGCATTCCGTTCATCCTTGCATCCAACCTTTTAATCTTGTCATTCATCCATTGAAACTGTTGAGTAAGGAAATCCATCATAGCACCAAAATTCTCCCCTTATTGAATTGGTTCAAGATGTTGAGACATTGTTACCTGCAAAACTAGCACATAACGTTAGTAAAAAATGCCTCTCATTCACACATATGTAACTCTCAATTTACCTCTATGGATTTGTCCTAAGGTTGATATCAAACTAATTTTATTCAATGAACTCAAGATCTCAAAACTTTGTGGAAGAATGGATCTTTGTGACCTCGAATTATTGGACGACTCAAAATTGCAAATAGACTTGAGCCAAGAGTATTCAATGAAAATGAAAAGCAATAAAAGCACACAAACAAATCGTACGAAAGAAAGCAAACACTATAACTAGCTAACAACTACGCAAAATAATTATTAGTTGAGCACTAGTTGTTGAATTCAAGAAATTGTATTTATGAATCAAGAATAGAAACTAAATACTAGGAATTGATTTGAGTTAAAGAAGTATGTTACCAAGGGTTGGAAAGTGATTTTTGGAAAGTAAAAATTTGACCCCTTACCGTCGTTAGGGACGGTGGACAGCCGGGCAGAGGAGACATACTATTGTTATGGCAGTGAGCAAAAGCTCACAAGGTTTGATAGTCTTGTATGGAGGGAGGACCGCTTTTAATGAAGGTGGAATGAATAGTGATAGTCGACTCCTACCACCGAGTTGGGCAGCTTGCAAAACTTACAGGACTTGATTGTTATGGAGAGACGAACCTCCCTCAAGGATAGTGCTACGAATACTTTCCGCCCTCTCCTACTGCCGAGTTGGGCAGTGAGCTCAAAACTCAAACGGGAAATTTTATCTAGTGGCCCCCACTTGTACACCTTATTTTGGTAGATATCCCCAAAAAATAGTCTGAATATATACACTTTACTCACTTAATGTATTACCATTTTTGAATCAATAACACTCATTTTCAACTTCTTCCTCAATAAGGTTTGAAGTTTCTCGAAGAACATTCAAACTTTTGAACCTACCTGGAATTACACAAAAATTTAACCACGTGTTCCCCATGTGGTGGTGATAAATCCCCAGTAGTCTATACTCTCAAAACTCATCCCAAATCCCAAACCTAATGAACCCTAGATCGTCACCTTCAAAACCTTCAAGTTTAACAATGTTGTTCTACCCAAAACTAACCCGGAATGACTCGAAAGTGAAAATAACTACTCAAGAACACTAGAGAACAAGTTTCTAATATTTCCAAACACAAAACCAATCAAGGACACAAAATGTTTTTTATCCAATTTTTTTTACTTAGGAACTAAGGATTGTAATTCGACAAAACAAATTACTAGCAAAAGATCTGATTTAGGTTACGAATCACATGAAAAATGAGGGAGAAAGAAATCCAATAAAAAGCATATGCATAATCTTAAACAACTCACCGATTTATGGGCTACAAGGGGCTTAATACCCTCACCTTCCAATTTAACCAATAAAGAACAATTAAGAATCCAATTCAATCAACACAAGAATCAACGCGAATCCACAAGCGAAAGATCCTTCTGTTAAATTAAAAATAAAGAATTTATGTAGCATCTAAGGGAATCTACCCCTAATCACTCAAACTACAATTATCTATGATAATCACTAAAAAACCCTCAAATAATAACTATAAGCTTCTAAGCTTTGTAATGTCTTTTCTACCAAATTTCCTGAAAATAATGAAAGACTAATTATTTATGCTAAACAAGCTTTGCAGAAATTACGTTTGGGGAAAAAATGACCTAATATGTCAAAGTAATCATTAAGTCTCAATCAGTGATCATGTGTGAAGACGGTGGACCGCCCTCAAGGACGGTGGTATGGATTTGGCTGCCGTCTGTGACCGCCGTGTTGATCAGTGAGTAGATTGACTATTGTGTGGATACGTAGGACTTCCCTCATGAACGGCGATAGATATTGACTATCGTATATGGCCGTCGTGCTGGATACTGAGCTAAAAGTCATCTACTTCTTGTGGATAGGCCTTCCATACATTGTAATTCACCAATTAGAGTTTGTACAAGGTTCCCTATGCAGCGTTCTTCCCAATTTGAGCTTGCAACGCCTTCAGCTCCTTAACTTGACTCCTCGTGAATGGTCTTGAAGAGTAGGTGTCATTCATGCTCATATCAAAACATCTATTAATTAAGTGGTATTGAGAATTTCACATATCCTTTTTACTTTCTCTCTCTATACTAAAAGAATGAATTTTTATATCAAGAAAGTTTCAACAAATTATATCTTAAAGATAAAATTAGAAACGTTTTACGTCTCAAAAAAAAAAACTTTTTAAATTTCAAAAGAATTGAAATTAGATATCATTGCGATCTTAAAAAAATTAGATGTGATAGAGTTATGTTAGAGCATTAAAAAATATTTTTAAAAATTTCAAAAATTTAAAAGAATATTATTAATATATTAAAAAGAATATATAATGAGAGAGAGGAAATAACCCTTACCTTCTTCCATACAATTGTTTAATTTTCTATTAAAAAAATTTAAACCAGTAATTAGGTTAGAAGTTGGTTTAGATGGTGTTTCATTAACCTTCTAAGCTGGTAAAATTAGTTTATAAGTACGTTTTAACTTATTTTTGTATTTAATAAAAATAAAAGTGCTTATAAGTCAAGCCCTTATTAATTAAAATAAATCATAAATTGATTTTTTTGAACTTATTATTTTTCAGCTTACAAGTAATTTTTTATTTGACTAAATTTTTATTATTATAATCCTAAAATTATTTCACAATTACTAAAATAACCTTACTAAATAAAACCCTATCATACTCCATCACGTCACTTCGTCATCTACATAAACACATCTTCTTTTTTTTTACTTAAAAATAGCATCAAATTATTAATTATTATCATTATCATTATCTTATGATTATATTTGTTTTATCAATTCTGAGCTAAAAAAATAAATTAAGAAAAAAAAAATTTTTATTTGTGATTTAGAATTTAAATCTTGTAATAATCATAATTTTATTAGTGTTAGATAGTTTAAGAATATGTAAATAATTTTGATAGAAAAAGTGTTAGTTACTATATATTTCAACTGCTTATTATTAATTACATTATTTTTATTCAAGTAAATAATTATTTATTTATAAAATTAATTTGAATACTCAAAACTATTTATCAGTTAAGCCAAATGAAAACATACTTTTAAGCTATTGTTTCTTCTTTTTTATTTTTATTTGTTGACTTAGAAGAGCCATTATTGCCAAGCTGAACATTTCAAGCTCCCAGCTGTTCAAAGCTTCCCAATGTGCCAAAGCACAAACATTTTTTAAAAACTTTTATTCCAGTCCTTTTTTGTCTAGATTTAAATGATTCCTTAAAGAAATTACGAAACCAAAACAACTAATGGAAGAATAAAGCAGAAGAATCAATATGTGTCCACACGTGTAACCATTAGCAAAATTTAGTAATACTAATATATTTTGAGTAAGGGTGTGTCGGGTACCAAACAAATTATTTTTTGAGGAAAAATATTTTTTAAAAAAATAAGTAAATTTCTTACTTATTTTTTTTATATTTGCTCATAAATCAGAAAATAATATTTTAAAAATATTTATCTATTATCTAACAAAACACTATACAGTCGGATACTACGAAAAGTGAAGGCTGAGTGTTGGCGGGAGTGGAATAGTCAAAGAGTAGTTGGGGCCTTTGGGTGGTTGGGATGAAAACAATAAATTTAGAATGTTATTTATGCAATTTATTTTTACTATTTTCTCAAAAAAAATATTTAAAAAAAAAAGTACTTTTCACATAATTTAACCAATCAAATATAAAAAGCTAAAACATATTTTCCTACACACTTTAAGTGACAACTCGTTAATTAATTTATCTAGGAATTTAACATCCTCTTCAAGCCAGTCAATTTATCTTTTTTTCTTTATCATTCTTCCACTTTTGGTGCTGCTAATGTTATTGGAGACTTGGGAGTATAGTTAGCCAATCATAGATAGAAATAAAATGAGTTTAACAAAAATTATTTTGCTAGCACAAAAGCTGTAGTTCAGCTGTTCATAGAAAATGAAAGTGAAAGCATGTAGTACATCATTTGTAAAAGCTTCTAAAAGAATCACCATATCAAAAGATATGGTATAGACTATAGTCACGGTTACCAACTAATGAAAAACTACGTATGAACTAACCATTAAAAATTGTACTACTAGCATATTTATTGCTAACCTGATGAATACATTATCTATCGAACTGGATTTAGGAGTTGAATATTATAAATTATTTTCGAGTTTTAACTTAAAATTTTATTTCGTAAAATTAAGAATTTGATAGAGGCGTATTTGTTACTTTTTTTTATTTTTACTTGACTATGTTAATTTTGATCCTTCTTAATCAAGTATTTATTTATATTTTTTTACTAAATTAATTTCTCTGATTATAATATGTAAATTTAAATTGACCACTACTAGTACTTACGTATTTATTTAATGATAAAAATAGTACAGTAGAAAAATAAAAATCTTATTTTGTTAAAATGGATAAATAAGATAAATATTTTTAATAGAAAGACAAGTAAAATGAAATGGGGGACGTTTTAAGAGCCGAAAATACTTAGTTTGGATGAACTCATACTATCAAATTAATTTATGCTGGAAAAAACGAACTACCACACATATAAGATAGGAGTATCATGTAAAAACCATGGATATTAATTTAAGCATGAACAATAAACAATGGGATTGTTTATTAGGATCAGCCGGCCAATGGATTTAAAATGAAAATATATACCTACCAAATGCAATATTCTAATAACTAAAAATGTGCTAAGTAAGATCAAGTGAAATATTAAATAAATATAATTAAGATTTGGTTAAAATGGAGCTTTCAAGTTTCATGTAAGGAAGTGTTTCAATGTCATCTCTTAGAAGCTTCTTTATATTTTTCCTTGAATTTTCATTCATTAATCTTAGCATTTACAGCTGGACTGTCCTATCCAATAAACCACACCTTACTATATATATATATATATATATATATATTCCCCCTTCCAAAAAGTTTCTTGTAAAGTTGCAAACAAAAATAAAAATATAAATGGAAGGATTGATACCACTTGTTTACAAAGCAATAGTGGAGTACAAAAATGGAAGGGCAACATGGATGGCTGAATCGCCTTCGGCGTCTTATATGAGACTTCCAGGTGATTCGGGTCGTTTTGAAACGTCTGATTTACAAATTTTTGGACATGTTGATTCTATGTTTTCGACAACTTCATCAGCCTCACCTTCTGTGAGTACTGTCACCAAAAGAATGGTATCTGGTGGAGTTCAATCGCCGACGGCTAGGTGTCATCGGATCTCTTCTCGTGCTGTGAAGTGATGATTTTGAAGTTGAAGTTCAGAAAAGGAATAACTATTACTAAAGGAAAATAAATAGCAAAAGATGATGGTAGCAAAAGGGACGTCAGACTTGTTTGGTACTAAGACCTAGTTATTGTTATGGTTATAACAAGATGGTTGCTTTTCATGTGTTTGACAAGCTTCTTCTTTTTTCGTTTTTTCTTTCTTCTTTTGAATTTCGTTTGATGTTTTTTAGTTTGGTGTAAGTTTGAGGATTAACCAAAGGGACCTCAAACTTTTTCTTACTTTGATGGTTTCTTGTTTGAGGATAACCAAAGGGAACTCAACCTTTTGCTTCTTTTTTTTTTTTTTTTGTGTGTGTAAAAATTTCAAGGTGTATATATTGGTTTGGTTACGTTATGTAGGGTATGTGTGCATGGTAAATTCTCATAAATTCTGTTCATTCTTCTGATGGTTCATTTGATCTTTGTCATATTCTTGATTATAAAATTTCATATAAGATATGATCAAAGGAAAAAACAAAAGACGTAACACAACTACAAAAGAAGCTTCTACTTCTCACTTTTACAAGTGAATGAACTCCTGATTAATTCCAAAGAAGTTAGTTACTGCCTCCATATCAATGTCTTTTTTTATTTACAAGAAAAAATTAATTAGGAGGAATACTTGACTATTTTATTTTTATATAAAGTATGTCTTAAGATATAATTCTTTTATTAAGTATTTATTATATCTCTGTATCACAATATAATTGGGGTGTTTATAATCTTCAAGATTTAAGAACCAGATGAAAAACTAATTAATTTTATCTTAAAACTTTTAAAATAATAAGTATTTTAAAATAATATTTTTAATAAAGATGATAAGTAGTGAGATGGAGAGAGTAATACTTATGATGGTTATTTCTTTTTTTTTTTTTTTTTTTTTTTTTTTTTTTTACCAAACTTCTTCGTGATAACCCTCGATCCATGGGAATAAAAGAAATTCACCTGGAAGTTACATTTTTCGGTTATATCATTTGGTTATTAAAGTGGTAACGTTCTTTTTAGTGAAAAAAACCCAAAATTATGTAACATTATTGCAGAAAACCTATAATTATATGATCATTAATAAAAGTTGTCCATCTAGTTGTGGATTTTGTTAAAATAGTTATTATGTCTTAATATAGTTTTTTCCTTATTTAGTTTAGACTAGCTTATATATAGTTAATATGTCTTAGTATAGTCTTAGTCTAGCCTATATAAATGCTCTTTGTATTGTTTTAGGATTTAAGGTTTTCCATTCTACTATTAACCTCTATTCTTTTGTATCCCTCTCTTCTTTCTATTTTCTCTATTTCAATCAATGATATTTGTATTATTTTATTAATGTTATCAGTTTTTACAAGTAAACGAACTAACTAATCCAGGAAAAAAAATGAGCTCACTAATTCCAAGGAAATTAAACATATATAAGTAAATTTTACAATTGAAATTATTTCCTGTTAACCGAAAAAGCAGATAAAATAAAGAAGAAAGAAGCAGATATCCCTTTGCTGGAACCTGAGACCTTCGTGTTATTAGCACAACGCTTTAACCAACTGAGCTAACAAGCCGTTGTGGACATATTTTCATTTATGTCTATATTGTACAATACATGGAAACAAGAGAAGCTTCACTAAACTGAGCACAAACAATAACCAGATAATATGAATTGGATTTGGCAAAGTATCATATAGACCAGTGATAATATTAGTCACTTGAGTGAACAAACTTTTTTATATATAAACATGGATAATTTTCTCTTGCATAATAAGGAATTTCTTATTATTTGTGTGGTAATATTTGTCAGCCGAAGGTCCCTTCCGTACGCCAGATTGTCAGTCGTATGGGAAAGCCGACATCAAGATCATAGTGAGCAATTTAGAGTAAACCTGGCAAATGGGCTGGTCCACCCGGAAAAACCGGCCCATTTCACCCGGATCGGACCGGCCCATAGACAGGTCCGGGCGGCCCGGAGCAATTCCGGTCCGTCCGGACCGGTCCATGGGTCGGGCCGGTCCGGTCAGCGTGTTTTGGACCGGATCGGACCGGCCCGAAAATTTAATTTTTTTTTTTTTTTGGA
>JBDJHY010364023.1:0-18541 GCA_039654485.1 Withania somnifera | reverse complement strand
CCATTTTGACCTCTCCCATAGTTTCTTTATGATAAATTAAGTTTGGTTTCATGGTTAGTTCGGAAACAAAGAGGATTTTGGTCAAGTTTTTGAGAAATTTCAGTTTTTAAGCTTTAAAGTGGAAAAAATGGACTTTTGGGGTCATTCGGAGTTTGGAACCTCGGATAAAAAATCTGTCAGTGCCATCAGCTCCGGATATTGATTTCGTCTATGAAGACCTTTGGTTTGATTTTTATCCCTATCGCAATGAGTTTAAGTGTCTTGACAGGATAATTCAAAAGTTTAAGTTGTAATGATTTAGGTCAACATTTAGAGTTAGTGCTCCGATTAAAAATATATTAATTAAAGAAATTGGATCGTGATCTAAGAAATCGGATCGTGATACGAATAATGTTTGTGTCGTGGATGATGTACTGGCCCTCAAGGCCATTTTTTTTATTTTCAGCATATTTTACCATTTTGACCTCTCCCATAGTTTCTTTATGATAAATTAAGTTTGGTTTCATGGTTAGTTCGGAAACCAAGAGGGTTTTGGTCAAGTTTTTGAGAAATTTCAGTTTTTAAGCTTTAAAGTGGCAAAAATTGACTTTTGGGGTCATTCGGAGTTTAGAACCTCGGATCAAAAATCTATTAGTTCCATCAGCTCCGGATATTGATTTCGTCTAGGAAGACCTTTGGTTTGATTTTTATCCCTATTGCAATGAGTTTAAGTGTCTTGCCGGGATAATTCAAAAGTTTAAGTTGTAATGATTTGGGTCAATATTTAGAGTTAGTGCTCCGATTAAAAATATATTAATTCCATTAGTCCTAAAAAGTAATTTTTGGTTAGTAGAACTATTGTCTTGGATTCCATGGCATTTTGATAAGGTTTGAAAACGTTTTTGAGTTTTGAAAGATAAAAGCATAAGAGTGATGACCAAAGTCAACATTTGGTGATAGCAAGATCAATATGAAATTTCGCTAGTTCCATTAGCTCCGGAATATAGTAATGGTCTGGTTGGAAGTTTGCTTCAGTTCCGGAGGCTTTTAAATGAGTTTTGAGTCATTATTTAGAAATTTGAGATTCTTATGTTAACAGTTTACTTTGGTTAACATCTAATTAAGATGACTCCGTTTGGGTGTTTTGATGATTCCAGCAGCACTGAAATATGTTTTACGAGTGGTTTATTCTATTCTTTTGTGATCGGGAGGTCTTGTATGACTTTTGGGTACTCGTTCGGAGCTTGAAGTTTTTGACAGTTGAGTTTTACTAGTATCACTTGACTAAAATAATCTCATGTTGATGTATGGATAGTACCGATAGATCCTTATTGAAATTTCAGAACTAACTAAAAAAGAATCAGGTCATTTCTCTATCGTATGAGGAAGTTATGGCCTGTCTTGGATTCCATAGAATTTTGATAAGTTTTGAAAAAGTTTTGGAGTTTTGAAAGACAAAAGCATAAGAGTGATGACCAAAGTCAACATTTGTTGATAGCAAGATCGAAATGAAATTTCGGTAGTTCCATTAGCTCTGGAATACAATATTGGTTTGGTTGCAAGTTTGCTTCAGTTCCCAAGGATTTTAGATGAGTTTTGAGTCATTATTTGGAAATTTGAGATTCTTATGTTAACAATTTACTTTGGTCAACATCTGATTAAGATGACCTCATTTGGGTGTTTTGATGATTCCAACAATTCTAAAATATGTTTTACAAGTGGTTTACACTATTCTTTTGTGTCTGGGAGGTCTTAGATGAGTTTTGGGTACTCATTCGGAGCTTGAAGTTTTTGACTGTGGAGTTTTAATAGTATCACTTGACTAAAATAAACTCATATTAATATATGGATAGTACCGGTAGATACTTACTGAAATTTTAGAACTAACTAAAAAAGAATCAGGTCATTTCTCTATCATATGAGGAAGTTATGACTTTTTAGCAAAAATAATATTATTGGTGCAGAAATTTCTGATGATCAGTGTATTTGAATCTCATATTGAGTTTATTTAGTATTTTGAGAATAATGGGAGTTCTAGAGCTCGAAATTGAGTGATTCTTGTGTCATTCTTCTTGATTTCATATAGGGGATAGTATCTAATACTCCTTTTGACATTCTTCTATGATTTCTTTAGAAGCTGCTTCATTCGTGAAATTATTGGAGAAAAGTTGGGATTTTATCGGTTCATACTCAATTGGTGATTAAATTTCATATTTAGGATCCTTATGCTATGGGTAAGCTGAATTTATCATAAATTTACTAATTTATCAACTATTTTATCATTTTAAACCATGTTTAACCTTGAAAATTTGAGGTTTTTCAGTTAAGTTACTATTAGATAAATTGATGATTTCAAGGTCGTTTTAACTCTATTTTTTTAAAAATTTCATAATTGAGCCTCCCAATTTATGGATAATATGATTATGAAATAAAATTTCATATTTGAACCTCCCATGTTATCGATAACATGATTATGAAATAAAATTTCAAATTTTCCCTTGAGGCTCGAGTTTGACTTTTTGGATCCAGTTTTAAAATATGGTAATATGAGTGTTGATTTTAGTTTTCTTATATAGAATTCATATTTGAATAGATTGGGGTCGTTTGAAGGTACTTCGGAAGAGCAAGACTTTGACTTGATTGGTTTGTCCTCCTTAAAGGCAAGTTGAGGTTATTTGATTTCTTTATAAATCATTAGTGATTATTTGTTAGATTATGTGTAGTTGGAAAAGAGAAATGGAAAATGGAATATAGGAAACAAAAGACTCAGTACCTGACATGAGTAAGATAGAGCCAGAAAAAGTAACTGAAATGCCTTGACCTCCGCCACCTTTCCCTCAAAGAATGAGAAAGAAAATTGAAGATGACCTCTTTCAGAAGTTCATGAACATGTTGAAGTAATTTAAGTCAATGTCCCATTGGTGGAAGCACTGGAGCAGATGCCCAGCTATGCTAAATTCATGAAGGAGCTAGTCACCAAGAAAACCAACATAAACGTTGGGCCCCAAGATAGCATCCATCATTGTGAGGCTATATCCTTCCAGTCTTTGGTACAGAAGAAGGAAGACCTAGGAGCATTCACTATTCCATGCACTAACGGAACCTTTTATTTTTCTCGAGTGTTGTGTGATTTAGGTGCAAGCATCAACCTGATGCCTTTAGCAATCTACAAGAAACTGGGCTTAGGTTTCCCCAAACCGACTACTATGTGGCTATTAATGGCAGACAGATCAATTAAAAGACCAACAAGAATCTTGTTTGATGTTCTGGTTAAAGTGGATAATCTCATCTTTCCGTCAGACTTTGTTATCCTTGATTGTGACATTGACTTTGAGGTATCCATCATCCTGGATAGACTAGTTTTAGCAATTGGAAGAGCTTTAGTGGTGTGGAGAGAGGTGAGATGAAATTTCGGCTAAATACTGAAGAAGTGACATTTAATATATGCAAATCCATAAAGCAGCCATGGGACATAAGTGTAATTTCCTGTATTCAAGCAGATTGGGAAGAACTCAAAGAACCCATGGTTGATACGAACTTCTTTCTTAATCCGTTGGCAGCAGTAGTGATGAATTGGGATGATGAAAGCATGGAGGGATATACTGAAACTGTAAATGCATTAGCTGGGGTAGGGGACTAGTCTCATGAGCCCAGAAAGTTTGACCTGGACCTGTAGAATGGACTATCTCCACCAGCGAAACCATCTATTGAGGAACCTCCAACCTTGGAGATCAAAGCACTCTCGGACCATTTACAGTATGCCTTTTTGGGAGCTAACAATACCTTGACAGTCATCATCTCATCACAGTTAGCAAAGCAGCAGGTCACAGCCCTGGTCCACATCTTGAAGAAGTTCAAAAAAGTGATTGGATAGATGATTGCTGATATTATAGGTCAACAGTGTACCCAGCCGAGAGCACCAAAAAGGGGTTAATCCACCTATGTAAAAGGTGGTGAAAAAGGAGATTATCAAATGGTTGGATGTTTGGGTTGTTTACCCAATTGCAAAGAGAAAATGGGTAAGTCCAGTTCAATGCGTGCCTAAGAAATGGGGAATGACAGTGGGAATGAATGAAAAAATAAGTTGGTTACAACGATCTGTGACTAGGTGGAGGATCTGTATGGATTATCGAAATCTGAACGCTGCTACTCCGTGAGACCATTTTTTTATGCTATTCATGGATCAAATATTAGATCGCTTAGCCGGTTAGGGTTGGTACTGTTTCTTAGACGAGTAATGCGGTTACAACCAGATAGCTATAGCACCCGAAGATCAAGAAAAGACAACATTCATATGTTTCTATGGCACTTTTTCTTTTAAATGTATGCCCTTTGGATTATTCAATGATCCCGCTACATTTCAAAGGTGCATGATATCCATTTTCTCCGACATGGTGAAGGATACCCTTGAGGTGTTCATGGAAGACTTATAGTAGGCGACACCTTTGAGGATTGCCTAAATAATTAGGTAATGCCCTATAAAGATGCATTGAGGTAAATCTGGTACTATACTGGGAGAAGTGTCACTTTATGGTCTGAGAGCGCATTGTTTTGGGGCATAAAGTTTTGGAAAAAGGTATAGCAGTGGATAAATCAAAGGTGGAGGTGATTGAAAAGCTGCCACCACCAATTTCTATTAGAGGAGTGCAAAGCTTCTTGGGTCACGCTGGCTTCTATTGGCGGTTCATTAAAAAATTCTCAAAAATTGCATGCCCTCTATTCAAGCTCCTTGAGAAGGAAGTAAAGTTTTCGTTTGATAAGACATGCCTGGAAACCTTTGAGGGGCTTAAGCAGTGGTTGATCACTACACCGGTCATGGTGGCACCTAATTGGGCAGACCCTTTCGAATTGATGTGTGATGCTAGTGGTGTAGCGCTGGGTGCTGTACTTAGGAAGAAATGAGAGAAGATTTTTTCATCCTATCTATTATGCCAGCAAGGTTCTAAATGAGGCCTAAAAGAACTACACTGTTACTGAGCAAGAGCTGCTAGCTGTGGTGTATGCATTTGAAAATTTTCAATCATACTTATTAGGAACTAAGGTGATTGTGCATACTGACCACACCGCTCTAAGATACCTCATGGCTAAGAAGGACACTAAACTCCGATTGATCTGTTGGATACTTCTGTTACAAGAGTTTGATTTTGAGATAATAGATAGAAAGGAGTGCGAAATCCAGGTGGATGACCATCTTCCAAGACTAGAAGCAAATGGGAGAGACAAGGTAGATGCGGAAATTGCAGATGCTTTCCCTGATGAGAGAGTTTTGGCTGTGGGTTCCAATAGTACCCCATGGTATGCAGACTATGCAAGCTATGTGGTCAGCAACATTATACCAGATGGTCTGAACTGGCATGCTAGACGTAAATTCCTCTATGATGCCAAACACTACTTTTGGGATGATCCTTTCTTATTCATGCTATGTGTAGATAGCATGATCTGATGTTGTGTCCCAGAAATGGCAATGGGAGATATCCTCAAAGCATTCCATTCATTGCTAGTTAAAGGGCACTACAGAAGTTCTCGAACTACACAAAAAATCGTACAGTGTGGTTATTTTTGGCCTACTTGCATCATGATCTATATGAGTTTGTATGGGCTTGTAGGCAATGCCAGATGGAAGGAGCTATTTCACGCAAGCATGAACTGCCATTAACCCCCATACTAGAAGTTGAGCTTTTTAATGTAAGGGGAATCAACTTCATGGGCCCCTTTGTGAGTTCCTATGGTCAGAGGTATATCCTAGTGGCTGTTGATTATGTATCAAAGTGGGTTGAGGCTGTCGCCCTACCGGACAATGAAGGAAAAAGGGTTGTGGCTTTTCCGCAAAGAAACATCTTTATAAAATTTGGCACCCCAAGAGCGATAACTAGTGATGGTGGGTCACATTTTTGTAAAAAGGCCTTCAGAGCAGTACTAGCTGAGTATAAGGTGAAGCAACACAAGGTGGTAACACCATATCATCTTCAAACTAGTGGCCAGGTCGAGGTATCTAATAGAGAAATCAAGTCAATCCTTGCTAAGAAAGTAAATGCCACCAGAACCAATTAGTCCTACAAGTTGGGTGATGCCTGATGGGCTTACAGAACTGCCTTCAAAACTCCAATCGGCATGTCTCGATTTCAGGTGGTATATGGGAAATCATGCTATTTTCCCGTAGAACTTGAACACAAGGTAATATGGGCCTTAAAAAGGGTTAACCTTGATTGGGATGCGGCCGCTAAGCTACGATTGGGCCAAATCAATAAATTGGATGAGTTTCATTTAAAGGTGTATGCACGGGCAGCATTGTACAAGGAGCACATAAAACAGTATCATTATTAAAATATTGAGTAGAGGGAAGTAAACCCAGGAGATCTTGTGTTGCTGTTTAATTCTCGTTTGCGGCTATTCCTAGTAAAGCTTAAGTCCAAATGGTTTGGCCCATACCTTGTCACAGTTGTCTTTTCATCAGGAGCCGTAGAAGTGGAAAATGAAAAGTATATCAGGTTTAAGGTAAATAGGCAGCACCTCAAGAAATTCTATGGTTTTATAGGGATAGTGCACTATTTGGAGAGCATCCTACTTGAAGAGGTCTAAGTAAGAGCCTGTGACCTTTGTCGTGTCGCAACATTAAATCAAGCGCCATTGGGAGGCAACCCAACTATTGCTTCACGAAGGTATACTTTCTCTTTTTGTTCTCATATTATTATCTATTGTGTATTAGGGATAATGCACCGTCTTTATATGTGTGTGGGAGGGGGTGTACCTATTTTATTTTTTGGTTTTTTTGTTTTAGGATCGTCTGAGGGTTTTTGTTGCCAGATTCTTTTCCCTCAGGCATGCTATTTAGTAGAACTAGAATGTTTAGGTTTATTTTGATGTACTTTTTATTTTTTTATTAATTACATCATTAAGCATTAAAATACCATTGTATATAAGCAGTTTCAGTATTCAGTTATTCTATTGGTTTCGTCAAGTGTTGAGTGTATTTTATTCTACAACTGCAGTTCATTAAGGGTGTTGCAATTGATTGTAATTTTATCTCTCTATACCATCTGTTTAACAAGTTTGAATTGAGAAAAGTATATACTTGCAAGTGTGGGAGAGAAATTTTGTGTAATCTATTGTGTATATGACATCTAGAAGTTGCCCGATTCATATTGTAACTAAGTTGAAAGTAAATTGATATGAAAATGATCCAAGGCCTCCTTTGATAAGTCATTAAAGCCTCAAAAGAGTTACCAAGCAAGTAAGGAATTCCCAAGTTGAACCCCGTATAACCACTAAAATCGAATTGTGTTAGCACCTTCGAAAACAGAAGAATGAACGGAAAAGGTTATTATATGACCTTGATTCCCTATTGAATATTGTGAACTTAGACGCGGATATTGTAACCCAAGTCTGGGGTGGCTAGGTAGAAAACACCATAAAACAACTTGTGGTAATCAGTCTATCTTTCCCTGATTAAGTAATGAGTAATGTGTCTTCAACCTAAGTAAAATCTTAGGTTGAGGGTGGCTACTATAAACCTTCCCCATACAAAAGAAAGGAATTTAACAGTTTAATTAAAAGGGAAGGAATTTAGATTGTACAAAAGAATAAAGGGGACTCAAAGGCAAGTGTTAAAGAAAAGAAGATTGTGAAAGAAAAATACCAGAAGAAGAAAAAAAGGGCAATGGAAGAAATTGAGTCAGTCACTAAGTTACCAAATCATACCCTACCAGCAATCAACCGACATTATAAGCTAAACAAAGTCTTGCATGATTCATGTCGTTTTATTAAATGCTATGTTGTAATTGATAAGGGCAAGGCTATGGCTATTGTGTATACGAAGTTGATTTCTTTCTGAACATGAGGGGATCCTTTCCCTGTACCAATATTCTATATAGTTTCATTATGTATGGGACTTCTTTGTGGTGAGAAAAAGTGATACTTTAATCATTTTTGAATAAGTTAATACAGTGGTTTAGGAGATATGGTCTTTCAATGTGCCATTTGGAAAGAATCGCAGTGTGTGAATTATATAGTTAGCCAAAGTGATGTGACATCTAATGAATGACTATACTGAGATGAATTCTGTACTAGGGGTGTTTTAAGTGTTTGATATGTACAAGTTTTGTTGTTTCTCGAGGACAAGCAAGTTTTTTAGGTTGAGAGTGTTGATATAATAGTATTTTACGTCACATTGTGCACTTAAAACCCCCAAAATAGAGCATTTTCTTTAGTAATACAATGTGTTTTAATGTTTTTTGTTGAGTATTTATAGGGTTAAGTTAATAGGTGGAAGTATTTAACACTTGTACAAAAAAAGGAAACATTTTAGTTAACAAAAAGACAATTCGCCTGGGCTCAGAAGAAACGTCTTATCCAACCGCCCAATAGGAAGTCCACTGGATAGAAGCACACCAACAAAAGGTGATAGCAGATGAACCATCTGAGGACAGACGGTTTTCCTGACACATATCGCCTACTAAAACTCCATTGAATAAGAAGCAAGGAATAGGCAGCCTAGCAGATGTCTTGTCTGTTGGGAGACGGTTCGCCCTATTTGAACCGCCTATTAGAAAGTTCACTGGATTAAGGATATAACAGATGGAATACCATATAGTCCGTCTGTCACTAGGAGGTTCGCCTACCCTATCGTCCAAATTAACAATAGCCCAACCCAAGCTGCTGTTATCGCACTTATACCCATGCTCTATCAATAGCACAATTAGCATAGTTATAGGGGGATATTGTTTTGATTATAATTACAGAGCATAAAAGAATATAATACTTAGTTTGTTGTTACACAATTTATATTTTATGGAGACATGTGAGTTAGGGTTTGATACCCCATATTGTTCAAGAACACAGGTATTGAAGCTTTTTGATCATTATTCTACAATCAACTGAAATTTACTTTTGTGATATATTATTTTCTAACTTCTGGGTTCATTATTATAGGATGATGTCAATAGTTGACTAAACCCCAACCCTAGGGTTACGGGATCTATGGGTTAAACTACATTAGGGTTGTAATCTACATGAGTTGTTGTATCTATTCTATCGTATGAATATAATCTCTATGTAAGAAAAGACTTTTAGTGGTTGCAAAACTAGAACACTAACCTTGTGGATAAAATTATGAGTTGAGATTATGCTAAGCAATTTGAGGTGTTAACCCTCATCTAATGGTTGTTGCTATAACTAGAGTAATTGTCTTGAGTTATTATGAAAAATACGGTGCACTCGTTCATAGCCCTAACCCTGTGTAAAAGGGGTTTACTTAGGATCAACGGTTGGAAAACACTTAAGTAAACAAAATTGTATGTGTACGTAACTCTACATTAGGAAGGATTATACAATCGTGTAAAAATTACAATGCAAAAGTAGGTTGAGCCCTGGTGAACACAAACCTAGGTGAACTATGCACTTGAGTAAATCAATGATCATCAAAACGTAATACTAACAATTGCAAATACAAAAATCATCCCTTTTTACTTTCTGTTTGTTGTTAGAAACAAGTACTAACTATTAGTTACTTTTGTTGGGCATATATCTGACACCCTATTCCTTGTGGGATCGACCCCAACCTTAGTTGGGTTCTATATTTGACAACTGACTGCTTATGCTTCGAAAGGAAGTGTAATTTGGGCGTTATCATTATGTACAGAAAAAGTACTATATGTATGGAACACTCTCTTGGATCTTGTTTGATCTCACGCATCACTAAAAAATAGATAGCTGACATTTTCACAAAAGCACTGGCTAGGGAACCTTTTGAAAGGAACAAGTTAGAACTGGAGATGATTAATATTGCATGAGTATCCTCCTATGATTGGCTAAAGATTAGTGAACAGTGTTAATTAATTAATTAATTAATTTCTCATTTCAATACATTTAATTGTATATTACTATGCCTTTTAAATTAATGAATACTCATGCAAATGTGTGTATATTTGCTATAAGAAGGAAGGAGATAGGAAAACTGTTAATTTGATCCTAAATAACTGAAATTTAAGGTACATACTTTATCACATATTTAGCTAAAATTAGTACATACATTATGTGCACATGTACACTCATCATCATTTACAAATACTCTCTCTTTTGCCACCTTTTTTAAAAAGAACTCTAGGTCATCATGACCTCTATAGGCTGTCATGTCAATCATCCCTAAAATTCTACTCATCTTGGGAATTAAAGTCTTCTAGCGACTCTACAACTTCATCCGTTGTCCCTTAAATGCTCATTCTAGTATAACTATTCCAAAGCACCTTCTTTCCAACTCATTACTTTTATCTGATCCTTCATTGTCAAAGTAAAAGATTCATCTCCCATGGCTTCCTCAAATGTATCCAAAACTCCCTAAGACTTCACTACATCATCCTCTAACTCTTCATCACTTAATGATGTTGGGTTTTCCCAACCATTTCACTACCCAGCCTCACCATCACCATACCTCACATAATCTTTCCTTATAAACCGTGTTGAACCTGATTCTCTTAACACATCTCCTCCGTTGGAGAAGGTTGTTAAGAGACTTCATATAGGCCTATCCCCTCAGGAAATTCTCAATGAAGGGCCTATTTTTTCTGGAACTTCGGTTACCTACAAAGAAACCACAATCCCCAAAATCATCCAAATAGGGACAAATAGGGTGGGCGTATTGTAAGTCCTAATTTCTTCTAACTTACTAAACACCAAATGATACCTGTTCCTCCCTTAGCTTCAAGTGAGGGGGAATCTAGCAGAGTAGGGCTGTTGTTGAAAAGGGAAAATCTATTTTGAAGATTGGGATATAGGATCAAGAAGCACTTATGAATGAAAATATTGGTGAAACTAATGATGTTACTACTCAGGGTACTAGGGGTAGATGAGCACACCGTACCACTAGTAGACTATTCTAGTAGTGAGAATGATAAAGGAGAAACACTTAGTGAGGGGAAATTGTTGATAAAATGGGATTGGCAGTGTTTGAAAGGGTTACAGATGAGGGAGAAGAACCTGAAGTTGTGACTAAGGCAAGTATTGAGGGCGTTAAGGAAGATTCCATGAGTAAAAGGAACAAGAGAGAGAACCTTTCTGAGGAACTTGTTCCTACAGTCGGTCTCTCTAAAGTTTTTGAATGGAAAACCTCTGGGAATAAGATAGGTGAGAAGTCCTCCCCTGATGAGGATGATACAACCCTAACCTTTTTATTAGCTAAAAAGAACTAGGAGTAGGCTAAAGAAGGCTTCTAGAGAAACCATTCCTATTCCTGAAAATGAACCTGTTTCCCCTGCTCCTGTCCCTACCTCTACCCCAAGAATAACAAGAAGCTAGAGGTGAGCACTAGATGAACAAATGTTTGCTGCCTCCAAAAAGCCTAGAACAGTATCCTCTAGAACTAGGCCACCTAGTGTTCCTATCTCTATTGACATTGAGAAGGATGATATGTATGGAAGAAGTAGAAAGGTAAGGGGGAAGGCTTTTTCTACCCCAAAGAAACCAATATCCACACCTATTCCCTCAATAAGGTCCCTTCAATACAAAAGAAAGAAAATTCAGCCTGACTCTTGCACAATCTCTCTGAGGGATGAGGAAACTGTCTCTAGTACACTTAGTGAGGCAGAAATTCCTTCTCTTGCCATCTCCAAAAAGATTCTAAATTTTCACAAAAGAGCCATCGTGAATGGAAGGATCATCTCGGGACTAGGAGATGAGACAATGAGGGAACAAATGAGTATTATGCATGCTCAGGGGTGGGATGATTTTGTTGTTTAGGTTAATCAACGAAGGATGAGTTCTAAGAAAAAACTTCTTGAGTTCTATATCAATGCTAGGGGTACCTCTGAACAAATAATGAGTAAGGTCAAAGGTGTGATATTTAAGATAACTGCTTCTGTCCTTGTGTCTCTGTTACAGGTTCCAAATGTTGAATGGTAAAACTATGTGGAACAACTATGTGGAAAGAAAATAGACTGACCTAACTGGATTCTCTTCAGACCTAGAAATCACTAGAAAGTTTGTCAATAATCCTGATGTTAGGTTCAGTAGAAGGGTACAAAGTGGGGAGATGATCCCTTTGCATAAACTGTTATTATCAAAATTATTATTCTTAGGTGAAAAAAGACGATTGAGGCCAACTTCTTAGACCTCACTATCATGGAAATCCTCCTCACTAGGAGACAGATTAACCTACCTGCTCTCATAATACATCATATCTCTAGGGTTATCAATGGGGACAACTCTAAACACTCGTTGCCCTATGACTTCTAGTTAAGATCTATTTTCCAACACTTAGGCATCCCTATTACTAACTCACAGTACCAGAATGCCAAGGATGTTCTAGGAGAAGTATATGAAAATTCTCTGCCAATTCCTAACACCAAAAAAGGGGTCACTATGAGAAGGCTTAGGGTTTCCTTGAGGGATAAGGAGGAAGAGAATGATGGCCTGGAGGAATCCCATACTTCTGCATTGGACAACCTCCACATCAATTATGGAATGGAGCACCTAAATTTAAAGAAGGATAATGAGGAGTTAAAGGTTAAGATCATGAAGTTAGTGGTAGAATTGGACTGGGAAAATGACATAGTGCAGACTTTTGTGGTGTCTTTTAGGAGTACTAATCCCTCCCCATCTGTTCCTTCACCTTTCTTTTTTCCTTCGGACTCCTCTTAGTTTTGAGTCCTTCTTTTTGTTCCCAGTGCACATGGTATTTTCTAGTTTTTAGCATAAGTAGGGTGATGTTGTACTGACCTTAAATGAATACGTTGCTTGATCAATCCTCTTGTCTTCATTACTACTACAAGTATCATCATATATCTAATTGAGTATTCTTTCTTTTAAATGTTACTTTTAGTAATGCCCAAGTGACCTTGAGATTTTGATAATTGATCTTACCCAAGACTCCGCACTTTACATGTTTTATGATGCCAAAAGAGGAAATTTTAATACTGTGTTAGACTTATAACCCAATATGCTAATATGGTTCTTTTACAAGGTTCTTTCATGTTGGCTATCTCAGTTTGAGTACACATGTATTGACTTTCAGGATATACACACTATAAAAGGATCAAGAGTTTATCATCATCAAAAGGGGGGAATTTTTTGAAGTTAATAAGTTCTGATGATTTTCCAGAACATAAGAGCCACATGCTTGAATATGATCTTTTTAGCTGAAGTCCAACATATATGTGGTCTTTCTGGAAAGTTGGTGGCTAGTTGTTATATTTCAGCTAAAGTCAACACAACATGTAGTAAAAGAAAGACTTGTCAACACAGTAATAGAATATTATCTTGAAGACATAAATGAGTCTAGAGAAAATAAAGACCAATGCACAAGATAAACACAAAGAAGAATCTAAATCTGATGGGAGTCCTTCTCAAACAAGAGTTCCGATCCAAAACTGATGGGATTCCTTCTCAAACAAGAGTTCTGATGAACTTTAATAAAGTATATACAAGAAGGGATTCCACAACTACACAAACTCAAGCATCTAAGCAAGAGAGGAATCCTAATCAAGCAAGAATTCTTAGTAGTTAAGAACAAAGATCCTTGTTCGAGTAAGATAGATTTTGTACATAAGAACCATCTGTAAGAATCCGGTTCTTATTACTTGTTCCTTTTGGCAGAGTCCTACCTACAATAGGATTCCTTGAAATGATGGAATGAAAATCTCAAAGTATGCACAAAGCATGAAGTTGATGGGGTTTGTATGTGATAAAGAGTATAACTGAATAGACAAGAGATTCCAAGAATAGAAGGGAGTCTTTGTAGAGAAAGAAGTCTACATAATACAAGAAGCTTGGAGAGGCTAGGATTCTACAAGAAATAATGATCAAAAGGCAAGATAAAGATAAGAAAAAAGTCTATGCAGCAAAGAAGAGTCCCATGGAGTGAGAAGTTCATACAACCAAGGATTTTTTAAAACTCTAATAGTATGAGAGTATATAACAGAGCTATAAATACACATGGATCTCCGTAATGATCTCTTATGCACTTATACTGAGAGAAAATGATAGGACACGAGCAAATAAAGAAAGAATATAATTTGAGAGAGTTCTGTTCAGCTATCGAAGTGCAGTAAATACAAAAATAGTGGATTAAAAAACCAGGACCTTTATTAGATCACTTTACGTTACTTGGTCTAGATACCTTGTATTACAAAGAGATAAAAGCAAGATGGTATTCTAAATCAAGTGAGTTCAATTCTGAGAGCAGTCTTGCTGATGTTGAAGTGCAATTGATACAGAAGTACCAAGCAAAATGAACCGGTTCCTTTGATATGTTATGTTATAGTTCTTTCTCTAGATACTGTGTATTAGGAAGTTCAATTGAGTTGTAATCTATTGCTTTCCTAGATAGATGTTTAGGGAGCAATATTTAGTGAAGTAAACTTCAGGTTGGGGCAACTTGAAGTGGGGTTCGATAGTCAATAGTGATTGTTGAATGTTTAGAATTAGAGTTAGTTCCTAGGATAGAGTCTTGTAATCTGAATATAGCCTATAGTCGAGTGATTATAGGGGGCATGGGATTAGGGGTAGTCTCTTAGGTTGCAAGAGTTGTAACCTGAACTTTAGTTGAGGTCACAGTGTTAGTGAAGTTTCAGTAAAATTTTGCATAGGTGCAGGTCGTGGTTGTTTCCCTTTGTGAGCCACGATTTTTTCACGCTAAAATATTGTGTCCTTACTTTACAATTTTATTTACTATTGAATATATTAGAGGAGCAAGTCACACGGACCTGTTCCTTTGAAGTGGTTAGGAGGGCGTAATTATAGCACATAGATTAATAGATTGGTGAAAAATTAAAGGAAGAGACGTTGTTTAGAAGATGATGATTCAAGTGGTATCAAATATAATATGCTGGCAGATTTGGAGGACTAGATGTTCATGCAGATGTAAAAATTAAAAAAAGTTTTACATACGAGAAATGAAGCAACAAATTTTGTGGTACAAAAAACCTGCTATCATTTTTAGATATGAAAATTAATAAGAAAATTCCATACAAGGAATGAAGCAACAGATTTTATGGTACTTAAAAACTGCTATGAATAAAGCCTTTCCTACACAAAAATGAATTATAACGGAGGAAACTATGTGAGGTAGTGAAGAAGCTTAGACGAAAAATGATAGCCAAAATTGTAACTCGAATTATGCCTCAAGTTGGGCAATTTTTTTTTTTAATGCTGATGGAAGTTATTTTGCACAAAATGGCAAGGAGGGCATCGGAGGCTTAGAAAGAAAAATTTCGATAATTTTCTGTTTGCTTTTGCATCACCAATACTGTGCAAAGATTATAATGTGGTAGAAGGCTGCAAATTTTGCAGCAAAATGGCTAATGGACAACGGGTACAACAAGTGCATTATGATGCAAAGTAAGTTGTCTAATAACCTTAATTTGAGGTCTATTATCGAAGACACCAATGAAGTGGTTGGCTCAGATAAGATTACATTTGTACATTGCTATAGAGAAGCAAACAAAGTGTCGGATCTCCTTGCAAAACTGGCAACTGGCATGGAGGAAATTACTATCTACAACAAGTCTGAACAACTACAGCAAAGATTAAGAGTGCATATTTTTTTTTTTTTGTGGATAAAATGCAATTACTGAATATAAGGATTATAAGGTTAACTATTTTGTTAGTTAAATTATGTTGCATTTAGTTTTTCGTGAAGGTGCAACAACTTATGTTCTGCACTTCTCTTGTTTTTGCTAGAATTGGTTTGTAATCTTTGATGTATATCGAGAGTAAGACCTAGTCCCTAGCTCCCTCCCTTTTTTGCTTTTCTAAATAATATACATCATCAAATAACAAATCAAATATTTTATTTAAAAAGAAAAAAAGTTACATAATTTTCATTTATAAAGTGTTTGGGCATGTGCAAATTTGTCTCTTGAAATATTCCCATTACTCTATGATACGTAAACCATCACGGTCTTTGTTTTGTTTATGTAATTAAAAAGGGTCTCTTGATAAAAATATTTTTTTAATAGTGATTGTCTGTATTTGGTATTTTGGAGTCACAGTATCTGATTTGTAGTGTTTCGCTCGTATAGATTTGGAGAGATTTATTGCTTCCTATAACTTGTGTGTATTATTATTTGGTGATAGTTTTGTATTTGTTGTTTTTATTTCTCATTATCCCTTATCCTTATGTTATGCCATTTTTGGACTATTTTGTTTTGAGACGAGGGTCTTCAGGAAATAATATTTCTACTTAACTCTTAGGTTAGGTAGTGATATGAACTATGTATACTCTATCTTTCCCCAGATTCCATTTTGTGGGAATATAATGGGTATTTTGTTATTGTTATAGTAATAGTGCTTGCGTTTATTCTGCGTTCTTCATTATTAATTAAAATGGGTGATGAGTCGGTGTAGCAAAAAATATTCCTTGCTTAATAAGAGATGAACTCTATTAACGCTTTATCATCTCCAAAAAAAAAATAGAGCTTTATGATCCTGTAATTCTTACCTTCGATTAATAAAAAAGTATTTAGCAATAAAAACTTTGATTAAAGAAAGATCAATTGCTGCTTTAATTTGACCCGTTAAACAAGAGCTCTTCCACATGAAACGTATTGTCTATTTTATTTTGCTTCATTAAACAAGAATACATCAAGATCCATAATCTACGGTGCTTTGGTAATGGAATCTCATTAGTGGTCTGACTTACTTCAAGTTAGGGCCGTAAAATTAAATCAACTTATCTAATTTATTTAGGTTTGGGTTGATTATTGACCCGTTAATTTGTTAGTTTAATTTATTTTAATTCAATCTATTTTAACCCATTAAAAGTTACGTAGGTATATAACTAATTCAAATTTACCAATGAGAAATTTATCAAAATATTTTTGAATTTTTTTTTAATTTTAAATATTATAAATAGTCATAATAGAGAAAAAAATAATTCTAGTAGATACTAAAAATCTATAAAAAATAAATAAAATAACTAAAACTTAGTAAAAATTATGCAGTTGAATTATAAACCATTAATTAATTTATTTTGACCCAAATAAATTTAAATTAGATTGGGTCTTGACCCGCCAATTGCCACCCCTGCTTCAAGAAGAGCTCTATTATATATGGTGCAGATTTAGCTTAATTATGATTGTCATTCCCTTGATTTATTTTTACTTCTCCATAATATAAAAAGCACATTTTATTTTTACTTGTCATTTTTATATATTATTATTTTTATTTTAATATTTTACCCTCATAATAATCATTTATTCTCCAAATTACTTTTCAATACCTAAGACTATATCAGTTAATATACGAGTATTCTGTTATTAATACTTCTATTAGTAGTACAATTAATTTGACAAATGATTACTTACTCATAGAGATAAAGTTGAAAAAGAAAAATTAGTTCTTTCGTAATTTGTTAAAGTGGATAAGTAAAACAATTTTTTTTTATATATTTGACAAATTAAAAGGAAGAAGGGAGTATTAATGTCAAAGTTCTTTACTATAATGTCGTTTATTTGGTTACTTTTTATTGTTGAAAGAGTATTATAAAACATATATAACATAAAAATAAAATAAAATTAACCATTATAATAAAAATATTAATTATAAAAGATGATAGATATGTCAAACAGTATATCGTAATTAGAAAAAGACTAAAGGCCTGTTTTTTTAATACAGATATGCCCTTCACTTTGTCAATTGACTTTTTAAAAATAATTTAAAAATTAAAATTAATATTTAATATTTAATTTATTTTAATATTTTGAATTTAAAAATAAATATTTTTTTTTATCTTTTTAAAATCCCTTTAGAAAAAACATTAAAAATTAAAATTACTTTAAGTCAATTGAAACCCCTTCAAAAACTGATTTAAGTGCAAACTTTACGACTTACATTGCATTCCATCAGTTTTCTGTATTTACAAAGTGACCCTTCAGTTATTCAATACTCTCTTCAATATCATTTCATAAATATGTTCTAATTAGGTCATCGTTTTTATTGTTTTTGTTGGTCATATGAATTATTTAAAGATTTTATCTCATTTAACAATGAATGTTTTAATCTGGCATAGCATTTAAGTTTTAATTTTATTTGCAAATCAATGCCAAAGGAGTATAATATATGATTTTGTGATGGGTTATATATATTTGTTTTATTAATCTAGATAATACTAACTTATATATACACACTGTGTTTATATCAGCGGCTGGGTTCATAGTCTCATGTAAACCATTCTTACAACCTTCATGCGTGTTTCCAGTGTGAAGAGTAAGCTCTAATAACGAGGTGCTCGTCATCCGGACGTTTCCTCCATTCTTTTCTTGGATTAAATTGATTCAACTTGCTACTATTATAACTTAGCTAAGGACAAGTTGTATATTAGATAAAGGAGAAATATTGGGGAGAGAGGCCAATAAATTCATGGCCCTTCATGAAGCAAAATATTGCACTGCATAACACATAAGTCTATCTTATATTTACGTGAATTTTTCTCCTTCTCAGCAACAATATTGTTGTCATGGCTCGCAATTATGCTTTCTATTTCGCTGTTGCGCTTATGGTGATGTCTGGTAATGGCCTTTTTATTCACCTCCGGGCTCTCTTTTTATTTAATAGTAGTAATATAAATATCTAT
>JBDJHY010363912.1:0-18545 GCA_039654485.1 Withania somnifera | reverse complement strand
ATAAGAATTGAATAGAAGGCTACTACCAAATGCACAATAAAAGTAGACACACAAGAACCTACCTATGTCCCATAGCACCGGTAATTACAACAAGCACAACATATCCTACCTGGCGCCCCATCCAGTTGGTAGGCACAAATAGGACAGCAAAACCTACCATGACTCCCCCTTTAAGCTCGGTTAGTACATACCATACTAAGAAAATACATAGGGGAGCAGGAAAGTAAATTAGATGGTATCCACCTCGGCACAAACCCCCTGTCAGTGCCAGCAAAATAAAAGGGCCCAACCCTTTAGTGCCACTAACAGTCCCAATAGTAAATATGCAGAGGATTAATATAGGAGCAGTAATAAAACACATAACAGTGATATGGGAAATAAATAGAGTCTAGGATCATCCAAAAGCCACTAGCTAAGAGCTCATCTCACCACACTCGTTGCATAATAGATAAAATAAATTTAGGGTTCAGTGCCCTCCATACGGTGGTGCAAGAACCGGACATGAAACCCTTCACCCTCTATGCCCTCTTACGGGCCCCCGAAATCTAACAATGGAGAACAGTAGAAAACAAAGATGAACCTAGATAACCCACCCTACACTTCTAGCCATGTCACAATAATAATAATATAACCTAGTCTACAATGCATAAAATAAACCTAGCCTACTGGACACCGGCGAAAATCTCCAAAGCATGCGCACGGTGGACCTAAAGCTTTAACATATTTGATGTCCCCTGAAACTTTAAAAGTTATAAGTCACGAGATCAAAAGACGAATAAGAAAACCCATATCCCATTAGCAACTGAGGTCGGGAAGTGGGGCTTGTTGCTTGGAAAACAACTAAACTACCAGCGCACAGCCCTCAGCTCGGTAACTTATGGCCCCAAAATGAGCTCAAGGAGAGACTGAGAATGAAAGGACAACAAGCTAAGATGAAAGGGTGAAGCCCTGGTGGTCCTCGTGACCTCACCATATAAGGAAAAAATAAGGGCGCAAAAAGTCTATAGAAGTCTAACTACGAAGTACAGGTGAACCTCACCGAGGTGACCTTGCCAAGACAACCTCATTAAGGCAACCTCGGGGCACTGGCGTTGCTTCGCCAAGCCGGCCTTGCCAAGGTGACCTCGCCATGACGACCTCATCAAGGCCACCTTGGGCCGCTAGCATTGCTTCACCAAGGTAGCCTTGCCAAGGTGACCTCGTAAAGACAATCTCACCAAGGCGACCTCGGGGCACTGTCGCATTTAATGATCTACATCAACCCAGGGAAAAACTCTAAGGGTCTTAAATGAGTATCAGGAGCCCCCAAATCTAACAAACCCAGAATGCATTTGGGGTGGAAAATACAATATAAAGAAATAACCATCTAGAATTCAGGAATAACACATAACTCAACTAGGAAGTAAGGATACGACATTTAAAATCCAATCTGGGAAAAAGGCAAAAACATCCATAAACCAATCTGGGAAAAAGGGTGCTGGAACTCATAAGTAGAACTATAAAACATCTAAAAAATATCAGCATGTTGGGACTCATGAATTGTACCATAACCACTAGAAAATAGTGACTAAACAACTATAGGCAAAATCACGATTGGAACCATAATCAATTGGAAATCAAGGATAAAAAAGTTACATGCTGGAACTCAAGCATTGGTCCATAACCAATAGGAAATTAAAGATAAAGGAGATACACTCAAACCAGTCTAGATAAGGAATGATAGCATTCTCAGCGAAATCTAAATAAGAAGCAACAGCTACACTCATCCAAGCCTTAACAATGGTGAAAAACTTCGTTTCTATTGGAAAGCAAAGGAGAAAACTTACCAATGCAAAGGAAAAACAATTGTGAGCTTAGGGATGGACTTTCCTTCAATTTGATTTGAGTTTTGAGGCTCAATAGCAGGTTGGACGGAGAAAAGAAGAAAAAGGAAGTTGGGGAAAAAGATCTAAAAGTTTCAAGGACACAATTGGCACATATATATATATATATAGTTGGGTCCTTGCCCATGCGACCGTGTGGGCCAGGGCCAAGAAGGGCATTAGGCTGGGTCGAATTTTCCATTAAACAACCCAACAACTTTGGGCCAAAAGCTCTACAGCACAACCACACTCAAAGAAAAAAGCCTAGGACATAGACTTAATGTCCAACTAGACCAAAGTCGATATTCCAGAGCTAACAGAATTGTCGAAAATCAATTCCAAGTGCATTTACTACAATTTCACTCTCAAGTTCCACTATTTCAAAAATGAAACTTCAAAAAAGGGAAACTGAGATAACAGGAAAAATGAGTCGCCAGGGCACCAAGCTACCGGTCCCAGTAAGTCCTAAACGACTTGTGGAAACCACCAAATAGCTCTAAGTATAGAAAAAGGAAAAAGGCAAGGAAATGATCGAGAAGGTCATTACAAGTGAAGAGCCAACTTTGGGGAATTTTAGGTGAAATTCGAAGAAATTAAAGTGGAAACTTACCAATAATAGATGAGGAATCAAAGAAATCAAGTTTCCAATGTCATCCAATCCCTTATGCAAAGACCCACAATTTTAATGGAGATTTAAGAGTGTTTAAAGAAGAGAAAATGGGAACAATTGTTGCAATTTCGAGTTTCTTAGGTATTTATACCTACAGGATGGACATTCTATGTGATCACATAGATGATGCTCGCGATCGCAAGTCTAAATGAAATAGATCACTACAAACGCATGAGGTATGCATTGCAGTAACGAAAAGGTAACTGGATGAATCACACGATATGTAGGGAACTTTTACGATCACAAATTTCAACATTGATCCCTTCATTGCAATCGCGTTAAGCAACATCACCATCGCGTAGAAGGGTGTCATGCACCAGATATAGCTGATGACAACATAATTTTAGCAAAAATTCAAACTTTGAAACGAGGCTCTGAATGCGTTTGGAACCTGATGAACACAAACCAAAGATGCTATTTACATGGAACGACATTCTGAACTCAATGGCACAAATAAAATTTAAATCCTAGGTCATTTCAACAAAATAGTTACCAAACTCAACTCTATCCGAAAATAACTAAATTTCTAATCGAGTACCTAATGAGATCGGTTGGCCCGAACAAGAAAATTAGCTAACCCAAACTCAGTATTTCAAAGCTTATGGCGTACTCGAATTTTCAATCTGTGGTAGCAATCACAAAATGACTACTCAAGCTCAACTTATGAACCATAAGACACATAAAACATGAAAAATCACACAAGCTCAAAACTAAAGATCCAAACTCAACCCAAGAGTCCTTCTAGAGAAAAATCCATGTTTCAAAGCTAACGAAACTGTCAGAATTAAATTATGAGTTTGTTTTTACAAAATGTTAACTAAAGACAATGATTTCAATATAAAAGGCTCTAAAATGGTAAATAGATGTAACTGCCAAACGAACGACCCCAAAACCAAAACTCCAGTCTTGGTAAGTCACAAATGACTTAGAGCTACTATAAGAATGCTTTAGAATGCAAGAAATTATGAAATCACAAAAATGACCAGAAGGGTCATTGCAACATCCACTACTAAAAAGGACTTTCATCCCTAGAAGTCAGTACAAAGATATACCTAAAGTCTCAAACAAATGCGGATAATGAGACATCAACTCACTTTTGATCTCCCAAGTGGCCTCCTCCATGGGACAATCTCCCCCACTACACCTTAACTATCGGAATCTCACGAGATCTCAAATTCCTCACCTCTCTAGCTAATACCAAAATTGGCTTTGTAAACAATAGATAATCCCTTATCAATCTAAATCGAATCATAATGAAGCACATGCGACTCATCAGGGATATACCGTCTCAACATAGTAACATGAAACACCGAATGAAAAGTTGAAAGTATACGAGGAAAAGCTAACCTATAAGCAACACTACCAATCCTATCAAGAATATTAAATGGACCATTATACCGGGGACTAAGATTCCCCCTCTTTTCAAACCTCATCACGCCCTTCATGGGTGACACTCTTAAGAATACATGATCACCCACATAAAAATCCAAAGCATGATGATGACAGTCTGAATAACTTTTCTACCTACTCTAAGAAGCTCGAAGCCTATACTGAATCAATCAAACTTTATCTAAGGCATTCTGAAGTAGATTAGTACTCTACAAGTTTGACTCAAACCCATTATACCAACCAACAGGTGAATGACATCGTCTACCTTACAAAGCCTCAAATAGAGCCATCTGAATACTCGAATGGTAGTTTTTGTTATATGAAAACTCTGCCAAATTCAAATATTGATCCCAAGAACCACCAAAATCAAGAACAAAAGCTCTTAACATATCCTTCGATACCTGAATAGTCTCTCAAACTGACCATCTGTCTTTAGATGAAATTGTATGCTAAGATGGACCTCAGTACCCATGCCACACTTAACCACTCTCCAAAACTGAGTACCACTATCTGAGATAATAAAAATTGATATTCCATTATATTGAACCACCTATTGAAGATAGATAAAGGCTAACTCCTCTACACTATAAGTTGTATGAACTAGAATAAAGTGTGCAGACTTAGTCAACTTATCAATAATTACCCAAATTGAATCGTGGTTGTACGAAGTCTGAGGCAAGCCTAAAGTAAATCCATTGTAATTCCTTCCCACTTTCACTTAGGAATGGGAAGGCTCTCGATCAATCCACCCGATATCTGGTGCTTAAACTTAATCTGCTGTCAGTTAAAGCACCTAGACACAAACTCCAATATATCCATCTTCATAGCACTCCACCAGTAAATCTGCCTTAATTCTCTTTACATCTTAGTCGCACCAGAATGGATGGAGTAACGGGAATTATGAACCTCATAAAGAATCAATTGAATTATATCATAAACTCTGGAAACACAGATATGGCCTTCAAATCTCAAAGTACCATCAAAACCCAAAGAAACACTATGGAGCTCACCCCTACTCAACTGATCATAAATGCCAACTAAGTCTAGATATTTGAGATGACGCTGCAAAATCTAATCTATCAATAAAGAACGAGCCTCAACACAAGAAAATGCAAGACCTAAATCCAAAATATCGATTTAAACTAAATGGTTATCCAAGGACTAAACATCCAAATCTAATGGACCCTCAGTAATTGATAACGGAGCCAGACTACCCATACTTACTGTCTTCTAGCTACATATGCTACCACATTTGCCTTGAAGGGATGATACAAGATAGAAATATTAGTCCTTTAGTAACTTGGTCCATCTCCACCGGAAATCATTAAGATTAATCTGACTCATAATATACTGAAGACTATGGTGATTGGTGAAGATTTCAAAATGGACTCCATACAAATAGTTGCTAAATCTTGAGCGCGATGACTACCTCCTCCAATTCCAAGCCAACGGTGGGGTAGTTATGCTCATAACCTTACATTTTCTAGAAACATAGGTAATCACATGACCCTGATGCATCAATACACAACCCAAACTAATATCAGAAGCATCATAATAAATCACAAAACTCTTACCCTCAACTGGAAACGTCAACGCTTGGAGCAAAAGTCAAGTTAGTCTTAAGCCTCTGAAACTAAGTCTCACACTCATTTGACCACTAGAAAGGAACATCCTTTCTAGTTAGTCTAGTCAATGACGATGCAATAGAAGAGAAGCCCTCAACAAAAGTATGATAGTAACCAGTAAGTAAAACAAAGCTACAATCCTCAGTCAGGGTAGTAGGTCTAGGCCAATCATGGACAACCATAATCTTAGTCGAATCCATGCTAATACTATCTTGGATGCCACATGTCTAACAAATGCAATTGACTAAAGATAAAAATCACACTTTGAGAACCTGGAAAAAATCCAATTATGTCTCAAAGTCTGAATAATAATCCTCAAATGGCGCTCGTGCTCCTTCCTACCCTCGAATACACCAAAATTTCATTGATGAACACAATAACAAAAAAATAAAGATAAGGACTGAACACAAGGTTCATCAAATCCATAAAAGTTGCGAGTGCATTAGTCAAACCAACAGATATCACAAGGAACTCATAATGATCATACAATGTCCTAAATATTGTCTTTTGGATATCCTGAGTCTGAATTATCAACTGATGGTAACCCAACCTCAAATCAATCTTAGAGATGACGGCAGAACCCTGAAGCTGGTTAAATAAATCATCAGTACGAGGCATAGATACTTATTCTTCACAATAGCAACATTTAGTTGTCTATAATCAATACACATATGCATAGACTAATTTTTCTTCTTCATAAATAGAAGAGTAGCACCCCAAGGAGATACACTAGGACAAATAAAACCCTTATCTAACAAAACCTAAAGTTGGGTCTTAAGATTTCTTAGCTCAATAGGTGCCATATGATAAAGAGAAATAGAAATAGGTCTGGTGACCAACTATAACTCAATGCCAAAATCAATGTCTCTCACAGGTGGTAGGAGAGGGAATTCGGTCGGAAATACATCAAGATACTCACTGACAACATGTACTGACTCAGGTGTTTCATAACATATACAAGGTATGCCAAACAACTATGTGATTCTGAGAAGCTAAATTGAATGCAAGATATGACCCCCGTTAGTACATGACTAACCAAACACTGCCACATGATTGAGTGTATACCAGGCATAGTTAAGGTCATGACTTTAGCATAAAAGTCATGAACGCTATGTCAAGGGATAAACAATCCATGCCTAGAATCATATCGAAATCAACCATATCCAAAATATTAAATCATCCCGAGTCTCAAAACTCCCAATAATTACAAAATAGGATCTCAATACATGATCCACTACTAAAGAGTCACCTAAGTGGGTGGAGACAGATAACGACACAGATATGGTCTCATTAACCATACTTAGACATGGATCATAATAATATGACACAAAGGGGTAAGTAGAATCTGGATCAAATAAAGACAAAGCTAGCTGATAGCACACAAAGATAGTACCTATGATAGTAAAATCAGAGGCCTTTTACTTGAGACTACTAGGGACTTCATAGAAATGCCAGAAACAACCACCAAATCCACCATCATAACTACAATCACAACTAGTGCCCCTATCACGCTGAGGAGAACTACAACCAGGAGCACCATTACCCCTTCCCTGAGATGGCACGGCTTAAACTGGCTGTGTAGTAATAGGAGCTGGAGAAACAATCGACTGAACCACAGTCAGAACAGTACCTCTCTAATGAAAATACACTGATATATGGCCCATAGCACCACAAGTATAACAAGGCCCATAAGGAAAAACAGGGAGAGAATAACCGGCTAAACCAAACTAGACGTCATATCCTGAAGAACCACTACTGGATGCCAGTAATAATGCCTAAACATGGCGGTTAGACTGCTCCTGCTGTTGTAGCTGAAAAAGGGTCCTACCCTAAGAACTAAAACCTCAACTACCCTATCTAGAACCACTGAAGTAACCCTGATGACGAGGCCTTTTTTAATCTCTACCTCTCCTCCTATGGACAAGATCCTTCATAGAATATGCATGCTCGATGATAGTATGAAAAGATGACGTACTAGCCACTAAAACCTCGACAGTTTGACAAATATTCATGTCCAAAACATTAACAAAATGATGGATACTCTTTACCTCAAAAGAGACATATACATATAACCGATAAAACTTTGGATCATACTAAAAAAATAGATAAAAAGAACCCTACTCAAGTCTCAAAAACTCCTCTCTCCTATAGTCCTGTTCAGTACGAGGGATGTACCTTTCTAGAAATGCATTATGAATTAAGGCCTAAGTAATAAGAGTGGAGTCAGCTGACTTGGTAGAATAATAGACCTTCACCACTCTTTGACAAGGTTCCCAATATGATATACTATGAAAACTCCGTGGGACAAGCAAATTGAGGCAATGCAACCCCTCTTGACAACTTTGAATAAACTCTCTAGGGTCTTCACTGCCAAACCAGAAAACCTTGAGGAAATCAACCTCAAATTTCTGCGCAATATATTTTGATTCAAATCAGACATAGGCGGGTAAGAAGAAATAGGTGGAACCATAGATAGAGCAGGCAATGGCAGGTGATGGAGAAGTATAAACTGGTGTTAGAGGCCTCTGAAATAGATATGTTGAAATAGATGGTGGAATACCCAAACCATAAACAACTAGGTGATGGAGGCACCTCCAAACCATGAGTTCTTGAAGCTGGTGGTGTTCCTAGACTAAGGAAAACTGGGGTTGAGTTCTGCACCCCAACTTGTGGCTGACCCGACATACCCAACAACTGAAGAAAGATCCCTCTCATCTTCGAGTTCAAGGCTTGGACTGATGTAGGCATAGAAGAGAACAAAATAGATCCATTTACCTTTTGTAGTTGTTGAACCGGTACATGCTTAGTCACAATATCTGAAACTCTAACTTGTGAAACAGTTCTAGCTAGAGTATCTATACTAGTACACGCTCGACCTCAGCCTTTACGGGCTCAACTCCTAGCTGGTGCTTTCACTAGTAGTGCAACAGGCACATCACCTCCTATTGCTTTCGATGGTCGTGTATGTGCCATATACGGAAGAGTGAACAAGAACAAATGAGATTTCAAGAGATCAACTACGATACATGCTTCAATAGAAGTAAAAAAGAGTGAATTTCTAAGATGTCCCTTTAGCCTCTAAAAGATAAGGTACAAACATCTTCGTACCTAATCTGTAAGACTATATTAGACAATTGTTCATGTTCCAAGGACATCAATGAATCTAAGACTCTGCTATTAATTTTCACGACCCTATTTCTTAGGTCATAAGGGAACCTACATCCCACCATAGGAGAACCTCCCAACAAGCACACAAGGCATAAATAGTAAACTAAAGCGGAAGAAATGCATAATTAAGGGATAAAGATAAGCGAAAGTCTAAATGTGTTAAGAAATAAACCCCAAAGCCTGATTCCAGTAAATGAACCATTTAAACAAGAGTACAATATCTAAAAAGGAAAATATAATATTTTTCTTGGAAGGCAATAACATAAGGATATATAAGGAAAGGTAAAAGATATGTTCCGAATGCCAGAATCTATCATCTACCTTAGCAATAAGATCTCAGCATGAATTTAGATTAGTGTGGACCACTTGTACTAGGATCTGCAATAGAAGATAAAGGGTGTACTATGAGTACCAAAAGCAACGAATACCAGGAGACATCATAAGCCGACTGGGGATAAATAAGAAATAAAAAAAGTAAGTAAATAGATAATAAAATAAGTTGAAAAATTAAAATAAGGATCACAGACATAGAAATCTAGCTAACAGGATAAAGATAGGTAAAATATCCTAGATACCAACTATGACAAGGAAGACTTAGGCAAACAAGTGAGAGGACGTACCTGAATTCATGCTCAACTAGTATGATATAAAAATAAAGTAATAAGAATGGAGTTATATCGGTAACATCAAATAATAGGAATAGAATAAAGTTCTAACTACCACAAGTGCACAAATGAAGCATGAAAGAGGATCCCGGGAGACCTAGCCAATGGACATGTAAAGGGATACCGCAAAATCTAACCAATTAAAAGTAGTATATCATAATCGTAACAATGCAAAAATAACCTCCACAGTACCTCATATGAATAAACAAATAAAAACAAGGATGAATGCAAATGCTATGGTACCCCATCCTATCGGAAAGTACAAACAACAAATAACAATCACAAACAAAGTATGCAAGATGATTGATGATAAAGAGAATCCATAAGCTCCTACTCGACCCTCGATCCCATCAGGTAGGACCATATCAAAGGCCTCGATTTGTATACCTCTCCTCCCTCGAATACCCCTCTTAGGTTACTCGCAATCCCGAATCTACAAGTTCCATCGAGAGCCTTCAATCATGCACAACTAACATAAGGTAAGCAGTTCTTATATGAAATATAAGTATATAGTGCACAAGTAACATAAAATATACTCAGATAAACATACGTTGTATTCGGACCTCAGGCAGGTTAGTATTAGGATCAAAGTCAATGATCATGCCTAGCCACGACATGGACTAAATTTAAAATGAAATAGTATTTAGATCATGAATGCGACCAAGTTTAGTAATAACTCAACATATCAGTTAACTCTTACTTAGCCTTTTATCATCAACACTGGTAACCCATTTTGAAAATTCTCATTTAAGGCTCATAATACTAGAACCTGGCTCATAAAGCCATGCAAGGTTTCAAAATTTGTGAGGTTATGCTCTTGGAAATAAAATAGTAGAAACCAATGCATTAAACCATTTTTATAATGATGATACGCTCAAACACAATGATATCACAGTAACTCCCACCGGCTATGAACAAGCGCAAATTCTATAGCATGCATAACCAGCCAAGTTGAATATCAGGTACCTAAGGATATTTCCCATAAAATACACCATGTATGTTCCAGAGTCAATCAAGTCCATTCAGGGATACAGGATAACTATAATATCAAATGGAACAAAAATACAAAATCAAAGAGCAAACAAAAAAAATGGATAGGGGTCATGGGTTCCAACCTAGAAATCCCAACCCAAGGATATCTAATTACCACAATTATTCCTCATATAAAACCACTCCAAGATCATAAGATGTAGCCTACTTGTCCTTCATAGAAAAACTCATAAATATAGTATATAAGATGCCCGAACTGCTCAAAAACTCCAAAAGTTCACAAACAAACTCTAACAATCACACAACTAACAAACTAATAATGTATATATTAATGCAATTCAAACGATATCCATAAAGCTATGAAAATAGCTTGGATAAAATATGGGTCGAAATGGGCCTACGGGCTAGCAAACCAAAAATTCTAAACAAAAAGTATCAAAATATTCCTACATCATAAGTAACTCATACCCAAAATTGGAGCTAAGACGAGCAAAAAATAAACTTGAAACAATGAAATAAGGTGACATACCAACTTTGAGGAATTTGGGTAATTTTGGGTGAAATTTAAAGAAAGTAAAGTGGAAAGTTATCCATAATAGATGAGGAATCGAAGAAATAAAGTTTCCAACATCACCAACATCTCATGCAAAGACCCATAGATTTTAATGGAGATTTAGAGTGTTTGAAGAAGAGAAAATTGGAACAATTACTGAAATTTTGAGTTTCTCAGGTATTTATAAATGTTGGATGGACACTTACGCGATCGAATAGATGATGATTACAATCGTAAATCTGAAGAAAAAGGCTCACCATAATCGCGTGAGGCACGTGTCAAGCGATTGAGAAGAGGTAACAAGTTGAATCACGCAATCGCGTGGGGAACTTCCATGATTGTGAAGTACAAGACAAATCCCTTCATCACGATAGCATAGAAGCGTAGCATGCACCAAATATAGTTGATGACAGAAGATTTTCAACAAAAACTCAAACTTTGAAACGAGGCTCAGAATGCATTAGGAACCTGATGAACACAAACCAAAGATTCTACCTGCATGAAAATGATATTCTGGATTCAACGGTGTACATGAAATTCCAATCTATAGTCATTTCGATAAATATTGACCAAATTCATCTCTATGTCAAAATAACCAACTTTCCAATCGAGTACTCGAAATGAGCCTAGTTGGCCCGAAGACTGAATGAACAACTCATCTAACCTAAACTCGATATTTTGGAGCTGATGGACAACCAAATTTTCCAACTATGGATCTGATCACAAAATGACTACTCAAACTCTACTTATGAACCATAAAACACGCAAAATCATAGAAGCTCAAAACTGAAGTTCCCAGACACAAACCAAGAGTCTATCTAAACCAAAATCCATGTTTTGGAGCTAAGGGAACTATCGAATTCAATTCCAAGTTTTTTCTCATAGAATATTGACTAAAGTCAACTATTTTAATATAAAAGACTCTAAATAGAAAAATGGACATAACGACCAAATGAGCGACCACCAAATGAATGACTTGGGAACCGAATAACCAGTTCCATAAAGTCATAAATGACTCATGAACACTACAGGAATGCTCTAGAATGCAAGAAAATGCAAAATCACAAAAATAACCGAAAGGATCATCACAACAAAACGCGATAAAAAAAAGATTGTGCGGGTATAATGTGATAAAATAAGATTGTGGGCTTACATAAGAACTATTGGCTCATAGAAGATTTTTAGCTTCACCAATTGTTCTATAAGTTTAATATCATATTATCTAGGTCTGGTTCATAATCTATGTCATACCAAATTCAACGTATTGTACTCATATGTAAAAACCCCAAACAAATTTACTTTCATTATATTTTTTATCATTCTTTTTAAATATATGGGGATTATTGGATTTTTTAAAAGAATGATTGAATTATTTTTAGGTTAATTATATTTCATTAATACCATTTAAATGATTCTTATAATTTAAATTAGTCAACCTTTTAATTAATATTTTGTAACTGACGATTGAATAGCCTTAATGGCAAATTATGTTGACGTTGAAATGGGTTCTTTATTACCACTACCATTAACTTGTTTTATTAACCTATTAATTTTATTTGCCAAAACAACTATTACCCTTTGACTTGATAGCTTATATCATATTGATTAAGAGATCAGACGTTAGACACATTTTGATAGCCTATATATTGCCTTTCAACTTTACTTCAGTGAAAGAGAACATAGATACTTCCTTTCTTTCTTTTTCTTATGGTGGGTTTTTCTTTTTTTAAATCTTTGTTAGATTCTTGTCTCCTAATTTTATACTATAAGGGCTTGTTAAGTCTTGAAGAATACACCTATACCAGGTAAATTATTTTTAAGGACAATGCTTATGACACGCCTCAAGCTATGTTGATTTTCTACAAGTTTTCATATTCGTGATCAAGTAACCGTGTTCGTGATAAAGTATTTTCCGTAAGAGTTTCCAACAGGGACACTTGCATGGATGGAAAAAAATTGTCTAAAAAAAAAATGTTGAACAATTTAATACTCCCTCTGTTGACTTTTACTCCTCCGTCTTAAATAATTGGTATATTTCCTTTCTTTAGAGTCAAAGTATATAAATTTTGACTAATATTTTAAAATAAATTTTTTCATGATTCGAAAAAAATTACAAGTTATAGTACTTTTAGCATAGTATACAAATATCTAAATTTTAATTATAAAATATTAAATTAATTTAATCTAATTTATCTTTAAAAATATCTCAAATTGACCCTTAGAAATGAAACATGCCAGTATTTTGGTAGGGAGGGGGCACTTAATTACAGTATTAACTTGGATCACCTTTTTAAGGAGCAATAAATAAAATAACAATCTTTTTTTATATATATATATATATATATATATATATTTGAGTACAATAAATTCAATAATTTAAAAAATATATTGAAAAATGACTATATATAATAAGAAGGGTAAATTAGAAATTAAATGATAAATTATGAGTACTTTTCATTTACTATTTAAGTTAGTAGTAATAATTTAAGTATTCCGAGTAATATTATTACTCCATGCTTCTTATTTATATGTTGATTGATCATAAAGTTTTATTCTAAGGGGAAAAAATGAAAAGATTTTTTAAATGACAAATTTTAAATATTTGCAGGGCATTAAATTATTTCACTAAGAATAAAATTAATATTCTAAAGTTTCTTAATATAGAAAAATATTTGGAATAAAATATAAAGGCAAAACTATCATGTATATTTATTTTGACATAGTAGGATGCTCCCGTTCCGGTGCATTACCGAGAAGGGATCGGAATTTTGTACTGGTTTGGTTCAAAAAACTTTAAAATAATATTTTTGTTAATTTAATTCACCCCCCCCCCCCGGCCCCAATCCCACTTAAGCCCATTTTTTGATATTCTTCCACGCTCTTTAATCTTTCATTCTTTCTCAATTTTCTACTCTTAATTCTCAAAGTCTCAAACTTGCAACTTTCTAATTATTGTTGTTAGTTTTTAATTGAAGATTTCAAGTTTAATTTGATAGATTTTAGAGGAGCAATCTTCTTCAACTTCGACATTAAATTTTTTTATTTTCAGTTAGTTACATCTTCTTTTACACAGATATTTGGTAACTTCATTTCACTCTCTAATTTTATAATTTATTTTTTACAATTATTATTTTTTATATAAATTTTCTAAGTTAATTTTGATTTTATGATACGATGGATTCGTCTAAAAAAATTTCGGAAACAAACAAAATATTCAAAAAAAATTTTAATAGGATTAGAGGTTCTAGTTCTTCTCAACCCGAAGTTCATTTATTCAGAACTAATACTGATGATTGTATGAATGTGAATGAAACTGGTTTTGCCCCCTTTAAAATGTACCTATAGAAATTAATATTGATACTCTTATTTCTCATGAAGCTTTTTAGAGAAGATATAATAATTTGAAAGATGATTTAGATGAAGAAGTAGCAATAGACTTAAAAGAAGATTTATATGAAACACTGACTAGTCTCAACCGCGCTAGTTTCGAAGTTCCACCTCAATCTCCATAAGACCCTGAGGTTGAGGTTAGAGCTAATCCTCCTATGATCCTGGAAGAAGAAGGGGTAAGCCTCTGGTACAACATCCTTGACAATTACCTGTGTGACATTTTTATTTTTTGAATGAAGAAAAAACTATTATTACTCATCATCATTTTAAACATACATGGGCTTATAGTCTGGAGAGAGTGGGGATCCAACAGGGGGGCGACTGATTAAACATTTGGAAGATAGCATACACGGAAGGGTCAAACATGGTTCAAATATATATTTAGCTTCTCTTTATCCTACTCAGTCTAGTACCGATACTCGACCATCAATTAGAGGGTCAAACATGGTTCAAAGTGAACTAAGCCCTTCAAACCCAGCTGACCCTCTTTCACAATGACCCTATAATAGGGATCATGATCATGAAAAGTTTGCTAAAATGATTGTTGTTTGTGGTTTTCCTTTCATTTTTGGAGAATATACATGTTTTGTTATATGTATTTGGGAGAAATTTAATACCAAATGTGAAGGTATTTCAAGAAGCATGGTAAAAAAATATTTATTTTTCATGAACAACATTGTCAAATGATTTATGAATATTTTGAACTAATGGTTGTAGAGTTTCTATTACCACTGATACGAGTCTAAGTCTGAATGATTTTGATATTTTAACTGTTACTACACATTTACTTGATTATAATTGGAATTTGCAAGAAAAAATTATTGGTTATAAAATTTATGAACAAAAAAGTAGGTGCTTATATTTGTAGTGTTGTTGGTTGAATATTTAAATTTTTATGTTCTTTGTAATAATTATTTAGTATTACTTTAGATAATGCTTTTGGTAATTTAAATGACATGAACTTGCTACAAGTTAGTGCTTATATTTCTAGAGTCGTTGGTTGAATTTTTAAATTTTTATGTTCTTTGTAATAAATTATTTAGTATTACTTTAGATAATGTTTTCGCTAATTTAAATGACATGAACTTGCTACATGCTAGAATTTATAAAATTTGTAAAGATGGTTTTCATGTTAGACGTGCAACACATATACTAAATTCAGTTGTGAATGATGGTGTGTTATTATTAAAAAATAGTTGTGAAAAAATTAATCATTCTTGTTTTTGGATTTTTCACATGCAAAAAGTAGTAGAATTAAGCATTTTAAGGAACTTTATAAGTTTTTAGGACCTCCTTTTAGAAAAGTTCCAAACATGTTTAAACAAGGTGAAATTCTTTTAAGAAATGCTTGAGTTTGCATATAAATATAAAGAGCCTATTACTATATATTTTAATGCAAAACTTCTAATCCGAGTTTAAAGTTACTGATGATGATTGGGATAGTATAAATAAACTTGTAAAATTTTTTAAAGCAATTTATGATGCCACAAAATAGCTTTACACTGTTACCATAATCATGGATACATATAATGTATAAGAAATTAGTTCCTGGTTATTACTCTATCAAAATCAAGTTATCTTTAAAATATTTTAATGCATGCTGGCAAGACAAAACCAATCAATAGACTAATTGGTTTTAGACTTCTAACTAGAATCCATAGAATAATTGTTAAGCCCTAGTAAAAAGGTACACCCTCTCCTAGACTAACTACAGTCCTGAGCTACGGGTAATCTCACAAAGGATGCCACCAATGCCCAGAGGACACCAGTTAAGGTCTAAGTACATACCCATATAAGGGAAATATGAAGCTATCAGAGCTCAGGATAGTACAACTCACTCTCAAGATCACACCGGTCTAGGGTACAACATTCTCAGATAGGGCTACTAATTATCTAGAAAAATATCCGGCTATCTACAGCCAAGTAACCGCACATAGACCAATCACAACGAATCACCTCATGTAGAACACAGAATAATCAGCCTCTACCTAGATCGGCTCTAAAGCCACAATATAAACTAGGGGATAACTACTCATCTATAACCACTAATATAATTCCCTTACGAACCTACTACTTTCCATTGTTGGCATGAAATATGTAGGAGGGTCTCGTAGCCCTAGGAGATGATAAATCCAGCTAAATATGTTGTAGGCCAAGATAATCACTGCAACGTGACTCCAAACTAGTAATAGCCCCAAGACGGTCATTTACCAATAATGTACAATCCTAAGTATCCTATATGAAAGAAGTAAGCCATGCCTACCTAAATTTCGGCGAGAACCTTGAAAAGTGTACTGAGATACCCAAAAAATCACAAACAATGATCGGAATCACATGAAGCTCGTCGAAACATAACCCACGTGTCAAGATAAGTAAAACAAGACCCCTATTGCTAGATAATTAATGAGGAAACGATCAAAATTAAAAATGAGTTTGTAATCCCTGGAAGCTAAAAAAATAAAATATTTATACCAACACGTAAAGCACAACTCATAAAATGTATGGTACAAAATAGGGATCAGTCCTATGGATAAAAATGAAGAAACTAAGCCCTAGAAAGTTTGTGTACTATAAATTATAATGTAAGAGAAATCCAGAAATTACCAGTAGAAATGATCATGGAACCACCACAACGAGTTTCTACGAATTAAAACTTGAAAATATACCTTTAATTACTCTTAACCAACTATGAAAACCATGGAAAAGGGCTGGAAAGTTGAGGTAATTATGAGAAATTTCATAAGGATGAAGGTACATAAAGAGGCACAAACTGTAGATTATTGGTTTTCACCATAGATTTTAGAGAGATTCCCCAAAAAGTTCTAAAAGAGGTATGAAATGGAGACAGAGTACGATTTTGATAATTAATACATAAAATATTTATGTAATCGATATTTCAGATTCAACGAACTGACAAAACAATGATACAAGATAGTATAAGCAAAGTAAGTACCGAAGAAGCTATAAATATAAACAAATTGAGCTATAAAACTTCCAAGGAGCCGAAATATTGGTCCTAAAAAGTCACAAATGACCTGGGGAAACTACCAAGGTGCTCTAAACACAAAGGAAATCTCATAAATCACAAAAATGGCCTCGAAGGACATTAAAATATCCACCACTAAAGAAACTTTTGTCCTAGAAAATTAAGAAGAAAGTTGCCTCTGAAGTCTGAAATAAATAAGAATGCAAGATCACACAATTCTCTTCACCTCCCAATGGCCTCCTCTACTGGACCACGCGTCGAAAGAAATCTTATAACCAAAATATCCTTGGACATGAGTTGTCTCACACCATTATTAATAATGGACTTAGGTTGCTTGACACAAACTAACCGATTGTCCAATCAAAATAATGAAATATCTGGATGAATTGGGTGAACCGCTACTAACTCTGAAGGTAGAGCCATTTAGTAGGAAACCTCACTAATTTTCTCTATCATCTCATATGGCTCAACGAATATGCAAAACACCAAGTCACCCACACTAACTCAAGTAGCTGAAGTCTACGATATACACAACCCCTCTATTTACTCTGTGTTGTCTTTAATCTATCCTAAATAAGTCTAACTCTCTCTCTCTCTCAAACATTTTAAATCAAACATGAAGTCTGAGGTTAATTCCCGACACAACTATACCAACCAATCGGCGATTTGCAATACCTACTATATCAACCCTTGAATGATGCTCTCTAAACACTAGAATAGAAATTGTGATCATATGAAACTCTACCAAGGCCAAGTGTCAACTATCACCAAAAATAAGGATACAAACTCGCAATATATCTAAATGTACCCAAATGATCCGCTCCGACTGGCTGTCTATCTAAGGATGGAAATCAGTACTGTACTGCTCTAAAAAAAATAAAGATACTGAACTGGGTGACACTGTCTGAAATGATAGGAATTGGGTTCTCATATAGCCAGAGGGCCTCTCTATCACAACTCAAAATCTTGGGTCATGATGGCCTCTACATCCCTTCCGTAGAAAAGCCTAATCCTAGAGCATGGAGCTACGCAAAATAGGCTATAGACTCTCAGAACAACCAATACAGCAAAACAAAAGAATAAACATTACATAATAGCAAAATTCAACAAGAAATCATACAAAACTTGAAGCCCAAAACCTGGTGTCAGTGGTATGTGGAGCAACTATACAGGATAAACAAAAGATGCAAAATACAAGACCCTTCCCTAATAAGTGATACAATACAGGGCCTTCTATGGGCCGGATG
>JBDJHY010363700.1:0-18546 GCA_039654485.1 Withania somnifera | reverse complement strand
TATACCCCTCCTCAAAATTATTCCCATTCGACTCATTTGTCTCCCTGTCCGAATCAACGAGTATTCTCTCAATAGTAGGGTGGGATGGTTATATGGGTGGTTGTGAAGTATATCTCATATGGGACCTTTTTGAGCCCTTCAAAGATAAGGTGACTGTCTTCCCATTTTTTGGCCTTGGATCCATGTTCCTACACAAATGCATATCAGTTCATGGACTTAAATGACTAACAAAATCAAATATTATGTTGTGTAATTCCAACCCACACTTAATTTGTTGACTCTCATAAACTAATCTCTGTCTACGGGTACTCGAACTTCCCTTTACTTTACATCATCGACTAGCCTATGGAAATATCCTTACTATCAGACGCAATTTTCCTCACATTCAAGTTCATTCTATCTAACCAATTAAGAAAATGGGGATCAAGTTTATTCAAGATTACACATGACCTTTACAATTTATGATCACAAAAAGACTCATTTTACAACAAAGATAAAAGTATCATCAACTCCATTAACAAGTAAAGACCCAACTTGGAAAGCATTTTAAACAAGTTCAACAGTTATACTCTCCTCACGCATTATCAAAAATCAACAATAGCATACTAACAAAGATTAAGTATGAATTTTTAGTTCAAAATCATAAATCCACCTTCACATGATATTACTGAAAGAACATGCAAAAAACAAGAGATAAATACACATTATTAACTTGAAATCATTAAAATTTACCTTGTAATCTTAAGAAAGTGCAGAAGATTGAACAAATACTGAGAGTTTGGGAGTTTGTGTGTGCAATAAAGTGAGAGATCTTTGGTGTGCGGTGCCTAAGTTAAGAAAAAATGAGATGAGAGTTGGTTTTTCTTATTTAATTGACTCGGAATGATTAATGAATTTTTCAAAATTTTTAGAGGCCCCACACTACCCACTTGTCTCAACAAATTTGGTCTGTAGATGCAGCTCTACAGTACAGGGTGAAACACTCAATTTTCCAACAAACTTCTCAAACAACATCTGCATCGCATAGTATAAAACTCAGCTTTAACTACACGGTGTGCCACCTAGTATAGGGACTAAGTTCCATGATGTGGAGGGTCATACCTTACCATAACCTCAATATTTCTAGTCTACCAGTTTGTATGGTTGCATTTCCACAACTCCTAACCCCTGTAACTGTACAAACATAATAAACTATGAGACTATAAAATAATAAAAACAAAACTAACTATAACAATTATATTGGGTGGCCTCCCAAGCAGTGCCTGATTTAGAATAGCGGTATGATGCAAGTCCCTTGATTACTCAGATTTCATCAAGTGTGAGCTCCTCAATCACTTTCACCTCATTCATAGTTCCTAAATTATGCTTAATATGATGTCTATTCACCTTGAATCTATTGCCATCTTTCATCTCAAGTTCAATTGCATCAAGTGGAAATACTTGTGCTATAGTGAATGGTCTAGACCACTTAGACATCAACCTGCGGAGAAATATGTGAAGCCTAGAGTTAGATAGTAAGCCTAAATATCCATAACTAAATCTGTCTTTTCAATCATCTGGTCGTGGTACAAGTTTATCTTTTTTTTATATATCGCAAAATTCTCATAACCCCCAAATAAAACTTATCAAGTTCATTCAATTAATCCAGCCTCAAGTTAGAGGCCTCTCTCTCCGTTCCAGATTTAGCTTTTTTGAAGCCCACAATGCCTTATGTTCAAGTTAAGAAAAAGTAATATCTTTTCCCACAAGCTAGTAAAGACATACCTATGTGGATCTTGAAAGAACTATGATAGACCCATAAAGCATCATCCGATTTCTTAGACTGATATGTCTAATTAGTATTAACAATATTTTCCAAAATGGTCTTGATCCCTCTATTGCAGACTTCCACTTTTCTACTAGTTTGAGGATAGTAAGGTGTTTAGCAATCAACACACCAAATAACCGGTTTCAAAAGTGAGAATCCCTATCACTAATGATTTCCCTTGGGGTGCTATATCAGGAAAGTATATTTCTTTTCAGGAATGCAGTCACACTCTTGCCTTCATTGTTTAGAACCTTCATAGCCTCTACTCACTTGGAAACATAATCTACAACAACGAGTATGTACTTTATCCCACATGATCACACAAAGAGCCAAATAAAGTCAATGCCTCAAACATCAAATAACTCCACTTCAAGAATAGGGGTTAGAGGTAGCTCCTACTTCCTTGTAATACCACAATAATTTTGGCATCTATCACATGTTTTTATATAATTATGTTTAACTTGGTAATTTGTAAGCCAATAATAACCATATTATAAATCTTCCATGTGATATGAATACCGTTATGGTGACTCCTAATAAGAGATGAGTGGCAAGCCTCCAAAATGATTATCATCACCGCCTCAAGAATGCATCTCCTAATTAAATTATTAAAACATACCTTAAACAGATAGGGTTCATCCCAAAAGTACCTCTCACCCCATGTAAACACTTCTTCTTTAAATAGAAGTTCAATTCTTCAGGGATTTTTTCACTAGCAAGAAAGTTGGCAAAGACTGCAAACCATGGGATCAATTTACATGATGTAGACTGCAACTTCTCATCAGGAAAAGAATTATCAATATCAATCTTACCTCCCTCTTTCTCTGCATTCTTCAACCTATACAAGTGGTCTGTCATTTGATTATAATCCTCTTTTCGATCAATTACCTAAAAATAAAATTCTTCCAAAAGAAGGATCCAAAGGATGGGTATTGACTTTACATTTTTATTTAATGTAAGGTATTTAAGAGCAGATTGGTTTGTATGCACAACCACCTTTATGCTCAATAGATACGGTCTTATTTTTTCAAAGGCAAAATCTATGGCTAACAACTGCTTCTTTGTGTTTGTGTAATTTTTTTGGGAAGGGTTTAGCACTTTGCTGGCATAGTATATTACATGAAAAATCTCTTCACACCTTTGATATAAGACTTCTCCAACTTCCACACCACTAGCATCGAACATTACCTCGAAAGGCATAGACTAGTCTGGAGCAACAATAATAAGGGCTATCACCAATTTTTCCTTCATACACTTAAAAGCTTCCAAGAAAGCCTCATCAAAATTAAATTTTACCTTTTTTCCAAGAATGTTTCACATAGGGTGTTCAATATTTGAGAAGTAGATGATGAACCTCCGATAAAACCCAATATTCCCAAAAAACATCTAATGCCCTTCACATAAATGGGAGATGGAAACCTTGCAATATTTCAACTTTTTCCTGGTCTACCTCAATCACTTTAGCCGAAATCTTGTGACCAAGCATTACCCTTTTCCTAGTTAAGCACCAGGTTGATCTCTTCTCACCTCTCAAGAACTTTAGCCAAATGGGACAAACAATTATCAAATAACTCACACACTAAAGAAAAGTCATCCATGATTACTTCTATGGTATCCTAAACTATATCACTTAATATGGACATCATGCAATGTTGGAAGGTTTTGGCGCATTAAATAATCCAAATACATTCTAGGGAATTCTAAATTACCACATGGAAAGTGAGGGTAGTCTTTTTCTTATCCTCATGTGCAATAGAAATCTAATTATATCCAGAGTACACATCTAAAAAATAGTGCCACCCTATATCCTTTAATTTTTCTAACATCTAATCCATCAAAGACAAAGGAAAATGGTATTTTAGAGTCCATGCATTGAATTTCCTATAATCCATAAAAACTCTCCAACCAGTGACGGGTCTCATCAGAATCAACTCATTCTTCTCATTCTGGACAACAGTGATTCCACCCTTCTTTTCCACATAATAGACAACGCTTACCCATTTTCTATAATTAATTAGGTATACCATGCCATATTGAGCCACCTTATAATCTCCTTCTTCACTACCTCTTGTATAGGTACATTTAGTCTGTGTTTGTTCTTAATGTTGGGTATGTTGTTTGCCTCTAACTACATTTTATTAGTGCAAATACCAAGTAATTCTAATAATGTCTGCAATAAACCAAGATATAGCCCACTTGAACTTACAAAAGCCTAAAACAAGAGCCTCTATTTGTGGCTCCATTAAATATGCTTCAATGATTACCAAAAAGTATTGTTGGGACCCAAAGAAACATATCTTAGGTGGGAGGGTAGAGCCTTCATCTCAAGGCTGGTAGTTTCTCAATAGATAGCTTTATAGGAGGGGTTACTTTGTTATTAAAATCAAGATCAAGCTTCATAGGTGCATAATGATATGACCCTATCCTATATAATGAATTCTCTATCCCCGCATACCCTTCAATACAATCAACATAAAGATTTATGATAACAACAGCTAGTGTTTCACCGCAAACTTTTCCTCAATAGAAGTAATATCAATCTCTTCAATACTATAAATCACATACACCACTCTCAAATCACGAGGCTTCTTCATCGATTGAACTACATTAAAAGTCACCTCTTTATTATTTAGTTTGAAATTAGGCTCTCCTCTCTCTATGTTATCCATCCTCTTTTGATTTTCAATAATGGTTGTCCAAGCATGATGGGCACCTCAAAATAAACTGTAAATTCTAAGACCATAAAGTTAGACAAAAATATGAAGGTTTCAACTTTCACTAACATATTACAGAAAACACCCAAGGGTTTTTCAGTGTGTGATCTGCGATTAATACGACATAGTAGTCAGTTTGGGGAATCTTAAGATCAACTATCTGAATACAACAAATGACATTAGATTAGTAATGTCTCCCAAGTCGCACAAGGCCTTTGCAAAACTAAACACCCCAATGATTCATACAACAATAAAAGATCCAAGATCTACTTTCTTCTTGACAAGAGAACTAGAAGATATTACACCACAATGGTGCAACATATCATTAGGCTCAAAATTTACTGTTCTCTTTTGTGTAATCAAGCCCTTCATGAACTTATCTTAACCTATCATCTTCTCCAAAACTTCCATTAAAAGGACGTTAATAAAAAACTACTTCAGCATCAATAAGGACTTATGGAATTTACCATTTTCCACCTTCTTCTTTAGGCTCTGTGAGAAGGGTCGAGAAGTCCTAGGCATCACAAGTATTGGGGCCTCTTTTTCCTTCCCTTTTTTAATAGTCTCCCTATCGTTGATAGAAAGCTCCCCATTATCAACTCTACCATTCTCCGTTGCTTTTTATTTTTACAATACCCAAGGTAGTCTTACTTACCCTAATCAACCATATATTCTTTATCATCAATATCAACAACTATCTTAGGAGGATCAATAGTGGTCTTCCCACTCCTAATAGTATACCTAGACAATGGCCATCATTCCTAGGATTGGGAATGGTGTCACTAGTCAAGGCACCCTTTTGCCTTTGATTTAGAGAATCTGAGATCCAACCTATTTGAGTTGCAAGCTACTTAATGGTTGTGGAATGAGAATCAACAAACTTTGTCACATTATCAAGATCACCTCACATTTACTTGATACCTTTATCAAAAGACTCGACATGCTTCAGTACTTTCTCAATCCTCTCCTTCATCCTAAAGAATTTTATTGAACCATGATCTCTGCCTTTTGGGGGCACATATAATCCATGCTCTCTATGATAGTAATCTTTTTGATAATTACATTTTCGGTACACATTCTTGTGATAATCCCCCCTTTATGTAATCATCTTACTCCCTATAGTAATTTCAACCTTGATTACCAGTGCCTTGGAAACCCCTAGTCTGATTCACAAACTTAGCCTTCTATTTAATGTCAGTATAATACTCATCATATAAAGGAGCTTTATCTTTTAAAGCCAAAACATTGATATTGGACATCAAGTGCTTACTAATCAAGACAATTTGTGTCCTTATATGTGGAAACTCCAAATTACACCCTCTTCTTTCCTCTGTTGCTCAGAAGATATACCCATAGCTGGACACTACTAGCAATTCAGAATCTCTGGTATGCTATACCCTGTTTGTCATCTTCACCCTATTCACCTATTCATCCACTTCAGCATAGGTTCGTGTCATGATAAAACCTCCCGTCATAGTACATCAATAGACTTGGTGGTTAAGTTCAATGATCTGTAAAGAACCTCTTTTAAATAATCTTCCCCCCAAGTCTATGATTGAGGCACTACTTCAACTTTTTATTGAACCGCAACCAAGTCTCATATAATGCTTCACCATTTAGCTGCTAAAATTATTGATTTCATCCCTAAGATGCATTATCTCTGATAGTGGAAAGAACCTTTAAAGAAAGATTGTTTTAACTCCCTCCAGTTTTTGATTAAATCCGTAAGCTTATTCAACCACAATGTAGCCTCTCCTGAAAGTGTCTATGGAAACAAACTTAAATGAATAGCACCCCAACTCACCCTTAGGATTTTATAATATTTTGAGATTCCAAATAAGTTCATTAAGTAAAGATTAGGATCCTCTCCAACTGTCCCCCTAAACAATCCCTTCAAATTAAATTATTGGATCATAGTGTACTTTTCCCCTAGAGCTAGTGGTGGAAGAAAATTATCTCTAGCTGCACCAAATCTTTCCAGATCATCATCATCCTCATCATCAACAACTTGAGGAATGATTTATTATCTCTATCTCATTTTTCATCTTCATCCTTCATTCGAGCCTCCACTGTTATCCGGGCCTAAGCTTTAGTGAAATTTTAGCATAGTTTTTAACTTGTAATTCAGAATCCATATTTCTCATTGTTTTTTTTTGTCTTAGGTCTTATGGAAATAATAGTTACCCAAACTTTTGGTATTTGTCATAAACTACATGTGGACAGCAGAAACCAAAAACAACAAAGAACAGTGAAAGTAAGAAATACAAATACAATTTAAGTAAATACTAAAGGACTAATTCAGATCCAGAATCCCGACAACGACGTCAAATTTTGATTTCTGCCAAAACTACACTTTAATAAGAAGTGTAAAGAGGTCATTATTAAATAAAGAAACACAACCTGGGTTGGGATGAGTACAATATGGAATGCGTAGGAAGTAAGTCTACAAGCACTTTTATATTAATTATAGCTAATACCTTTAGGGGGAAAAATGCAGAAAATAAATGGGATTTTGGTTCAATTTTAGTGTTTGAAACAGTAATAAGACTAGGAATTGTTAAGGTTATAATCAAGGATTTCGAGACACTAGGACGGTGTTCCTCATGACTTCTTAACTACGTAGGTAATGTGTATTAGTGATCTATCCTGATGCGATGCATAAAATCTAACAAGCTAGGTTTGCCTAAATGCCTCCTGCCTAATTAAGTGAATTTCACTCATCAGCTCCTGGTCTCAGAGTGTGTTCTATACTAACCCTTGCTCTTTTATCTCAAATTAACCATCCCCTTCGGGATCAAGTTATTAGTGAAGCTTATTGTATAAATCCCTATTATATCTTCTTTTCCTAATCTCTACCCCTCTCTCAATAAAGTATCAAAGACAAGTGAGTTCTTAACGTTGCGCACTGTAAGAAAGAGATCAAAATGGTAAGGATATCAATACATGAATTCACACTACTTAAGAATCACTATATACTTAACCCATGTTATTAATACGTCTTCGTCCTCACAATCCTAGTTATGGTGTTTATCTACTCAGACTTGAAATGCAAATATCAATATTCAAATAAGAAATCATAATAAGAACACTTGAAATTAATAAGGAACTAAGTGTGAAGAATAATAGATGAGGAAGAATTGAATTATGAAAATCAATAGCAAAGTATTTTGTCTTCCAAGTATAACAAATATACACGAAAGATGTCTCTTCTAGCAATTATCAGTTATTATTGCTAAAAAATATCCTAATGAGATATTTATTTACATGATACCAATACATTAAATCCTACAATGAAATCCTATTGACAACCAATTTTGACACGCTTCAACAGAGCCCGTGCAACACACTTTATTGTAGAGGCTATCCTTTGCGTTGCACAGCTTATCTTTTAGTAATTTTCCAACTTAGGTCCCTGACTAGTAGTAGAACGCACAAGTTTCTAGTGATATTTTTCTTTAAGTTGCATGATGAGTTGTGGATCGCACCCTCTTAGTCAAGTTTCTCCGTCTCCTTTAATTTTTCCATTTCAACTTTGGTGCTTCTTTTTCAACCAAATATATGTCAAAAGGGTTGCTTTTCCACCTGAAATTTAATAATATTATTGGTTAAAACTTTTCAAACAATATATGAATCAAATGTATGGGTACGTAAATACACCCGATCATCTAGCACTGGCATCCGTTGGATGGGGAATCCACAGAGGTAGTTTCTATTCCATCACTAAATGTCGATCCTCAAATGTCACACCTATGTCTCAACAAAGTGGGGACATAGAAAGAATAAAACAAAAGGATGTGAAGCTAAAACCCACACGTTGCTCTGTCCCCACAGTGGGTGTCAACTGTTTGGTATTGTTTTGGTACAATTGAATTTGTATATGAGATGAGTATGCATTATAATTTTAGCTTCGAGTTAAAAATAAAATGATTGAAAAGAAATCAAGTAATGTAAATGTGCGAACGAATAAAGTAGAGAAACAGATATTAGGAGTGAATCTAAGTGCGTCATCGGGGGGATCATTTTTATTAGTGTATAACCACGGGTTCTTAAACTAGAGCAAGTAGGGAATAGTAAAGAAGAATACTAATGCTTAATAACCATACTATAGAAAATCCATTACCTAATAAGTAAGGGAGACAGAACATGAACTGTTACAATGCAATTGAGATGTCTGTTTATTGTACAATTAAGGGAAAGCCTTGGGAAATCATATGACCACATTTCCTTGTCCACCCATCATCATCTAGCCGTTGGGGACACCAAGCCTAGGATTGTATGCTCGATGCGGCAATGCTGGGGTACTACCTTGGTTTCTACATCTTCATTCACATTGTCCTCTTTGTTGGCTCTTGTTGTCACTATCTTCATGTGGTTTTAGAAATTGTTGTTGTCTCGAGCGCCCTTATCAATATCGAATGTCTTTTCAGTCTCAGATGTTGTTCCTTACTTTGGGCGCTTTCTACTCTAGCCTGTGCACGTGATCTATCTCACTAGCCTTATATTATACTAAAAGTTGATCGTTTCCGACCCATCCTTGTATTAATCGACCCAATTAGAATCAAATAACTATTACTCCATACAAATATGATAAAAAAGATGCACATTAAGAGGAGTTGATTATTACGTCAAAATAGATAAATTAATAAAAGGGAAAACGACATATGTGCCCCATAAAAATAAACTAATTATATATTTCTACTCCTTTACTTTCATGGCCTCCAAACTAATTATAAAAATGCCCCCTTATAGTTTCTTAGATACCTAGCTCATTTTTCGTTATTTTTTTATATTTTCCATCTTATTTTTCTTTTTCATTTTTTTTCTGACTATGTTATTCTACTTTTTTTACCTCATAATCAATCCATACTCAACTTTGACTCTCTTTTTTGTCCTAATTCATTCATTCTTTTCTCATCTTTTTTTCCTTTCTTTTTTGTATTTATCGTTTCCCTTTTATTGTTCGTTTATTTAATTTTTTATTCATTATTCACTATTCATTTTTTCTTCTCATCCTTTATTGTTCATGTTTTCATTTTGTTTTTCTTTTTTTTCCTATGTTGTCAGTTTTTTCATTTTTTTTTCCATTATTTTTTTGTTTTCTCTTTGCTTTTTGCTTTTTTGTTTATTTTTCTATTTTTTCCTTTATTTACTTATTCTTTATTTTTTTTACTTTATTGATTCATTTTTTCTCAAACTATATTATTTTTTATTTTTGCACTATAATTTAATTTCATATGCAATTTCACCCTTTTTGTTTTTTTTATTTCTTATTTTCTTATTTAATTTAATTTAACTTTTAATCTTATGTAATTTTTATTGTTATTTTTTATAATCTAATTTCATTCACCTTTTTCCCTTGAGGTAAGTTTCGACTTTTTATCCAGACACTCTCTAGTCTTTTACGGTACCATCATAGAGGTATACACATATTGTCATGTTATCATGAAGAACTGTTTTAGTTCATTAATGATAAAATCTTCATTTCTCCATGATATCATTACAGTATGTCGATATACTAGTGTGGTATCTTCTTTTAATGAAATACTCTTTAGTCATTCATGATACCATCACATTATGTATACTAACATGGCATGATAAAGGACCAATTTAGTCTTTCAATATGACACTCATTGGTATACCATCATTAGATATCTACATATTTGCTTGTCATCCTTCATCGAGACATACTTATCAAACCTCCATGATACAATCAAATAATATCTATATTCTAGCATGGTCTTATAAAAATGCTTTCACCCTTCAATAAAGCACTCCTTAATATACCATCATTGTAAATCTATTGTAATGACCCTCCGGGTCATTTGGTATTTCCACAATTTCTTTTTTCTGGAGTTTTAAATTTAAGATTGGTAATTTGAGAGTAATTCCTCAGAAACATGTTTGAAATTTAAATCTGACAAATTCGTTAGCTCCGGAATGGAGGCTTTAGTCTAGGGATACTCTTGATTCGAATCACGGAGATTTCGGTTGTGTGTTATTTAGTTTAATAGGATAGCAATTCAGTCGCGTTTATTTTAAATAATAATTATATTTTGCTTTAGTAAAAATAAAATATATATTTTTTAAGTCCTTCTAAGGTATTGCCGATAATTATGACATCGTTTCTCGAATAATATAGTCCCACATTTCTTATTTTATAAGGAATTATAAAGATATTAATATTTTAAGCTGAGATAACGAGTCTAATTATATTAGAAATTTTATTATTTCAAAAAGTAGATTTTATTATAAATATTATTTTATTAATTTTGGTATATTTAAAATATTATAATCATTCTATAAAGAGTCTATGCAATACCCGAATATACTTTAATTTAATAATATATATATATATAGATAGATAGATATAATGGCGATTGCTTCTCCCTTTTAAAAAGGTAAGCAGTCATATGGAAAACAAGAAACAAAAAGAAAAGGAAGGGAAGGGAAAGAAAAGAAAAAAAAAAACAAGAAGAAAGATTTCTGCATAAGTTTTGATCCGTAGAAACGTGTTTTCATTCTTTTACGCTTCAGTATACTGGGTAATGTTTTGTTCTTGCGTTTATTATAAAGTTTTCTATTGATTATAAACTTCCAGAGCTTATATATTTAGATTCTACCATTAAATATAATTTTATTTTGTACCGTACGACGTACGAGTTATAATAACTTTGATGACCTCTTGTGCGGTAATGATTATTCGGGAGGTTGGGGAGGGGATTCAACTAGGGATTAGAGCTTAGTAGTTATCCCCCGGTTTAGGTTCATGGCTTTAGAGCTTATCTAGGTAGGCTGCTTTGTTATGCTCTACTTGTGTTGTTATTGTTATTAGAATAGGGTTGGTCATTTTGGGCATGGATAGTCAGTTATTATTCCGCTGTTTGGATGGTGGCCTATTTTATGATGGTGTTCCCTAGTTCGGTACGAGCACAGGGGTGAATCTATTAGAGTGAGTTATTGTAGCTCTATGTTGTTCTTCCCGATAGAGTGTGACTTGATGCTTGATGGGCGCCCTTGGGATATATTTACCATTAGGGATGTAAGAGCTCGAGGACCCGGACCAGGATTAGGGTTGGGGAAGGATTGTATCTTTGAAAATTGAGGCTTATCAGTTATTCTAGGGGCCCTAGGTTGCAGTCTTAGATTTTCCTGGCCTTTTTTTGTACTGTGATCATGCATTGAACATTTATATGATAACTTGATTTTGATAGGATAATAACTGGAAACTGGTTTCATGTATACTTATATCTTTCATGACTACTCTTATGAGTAGCATGGAGCTATTTTCTCATATTTACTGTGATTTCTAGGCTTTCCTACAGAGCGGCTATTGGATTTTTTGGGATGGAAATTTTTTTTGGTATGGCTATACTTGACTTTTTACTGAGATATGTTATACAGGCTGAACCCAAGTTTTTGGTCTCTTGGCCTAGAGGATTTCGACATTGGATGCCTTTTTATAGGGATTTTGTATGTGGGATTGGATCCTTACAAAGACCTTCCGACCTGGGTCACCATGCCTGGGGAGTGTTGTATGGTCGGGAGAGGGGCATACTGGGGGAAGTTGGGAAAGTATATGAGATAGCTTCTGTGGGTCCACTCCTGGCTGATCATGTATGGGGGAGGGTGCGTGCGGTCACTTATTTACTATTCTAGCACTCTTTTGTATTGCATTACTATACATTGGTTGTATGTAACTTAAGGGGGAGTACCAGTTGGGTTATTGGTTCCCTGATTGTACCCACCGGTAGTATGGGATGTCGGCCGGGTTTGTTTGCTAGTAAACTTTAGTTTCTCTTTTCTGACTCTTATAGATACTTTTCGTGTACTTACTTTATTTGATGTTAGCCTAGCTTGCTATTGATTTTGTATTATATTTATTAGACCTTTCTTATTCTTGTTATGTGGAGCTCCAGGTACGTGTTGTGTTAGGTCATGATTCACTTATGGATAGGTATTTTATGCAGTATTTGGCTAGTGACTTTCCTTCAGCTTGTTAGTGGATACTTCACACACTGACAGCTGACTCTACACTGCACACACACTAGATATTAATGTCATTGCCTCATTGTTGTACATTACGTATTACCGCTTTATTTTCTGATTGGTTATCTTTTACTTTATCTATGCTTACTGATGCCAGGTCAACCTATGATGCCTACTGGATACCCATTAGTTTGGTACTCACGCTACACTTCTACATCTTCTCCTGAATAGGTACTAGTACAAGTTTTTCCCGTGGACGTGATCGACCGCAGTAACTGGTACTTTCTGAGATTCAGTAAGCAGTTGCATCCTTGCTGGCCAATTTTCCTATCATTGTAGGAGTTATCCTAGTCAAGTCTTGGATAGCCAGTTCTCGTAGGTTTTCCCACTCGAGGTTGTATTTTGTATTCATGTATATAGATACTCTACAACCATGACAACAGGTTTTGTGAGTTATTTCTTATTAAAATTTATATTTCACATCTCTTTATGCTTTCCTTATCTTCATTTCCTTCTGGCTTTGTTTTGGGTTCTTATTATTGGCCCACTACTACTCGCTCTGGGCCAAGATCAGGGTTGTCTACACGTGAGGTGTAGACATCATCACAACTCAGTTTTTGGGTCGTGATAGAGTGGTATCAGATCTCTAGGTTCATATGGTCTCTGTTGTAGAAACAAGAGTCTGGTAGAGTCCCGTGGATTGGTATGTAAATGTTTGTATCCTATCTTCAGGAAGTACAGTGTTGTTTTTAAGATTGATTCTTATTGATTCTTTCATGAGAGGTATTCACTGGTTTCTTGGTCACTTATCTTGGTTCATTCTTCTGTAGATGAAGCATACACAATTGACACTAAAGGGTGACGATGCTCCCCCACCTCTGTAGAGAGATCCAATTAGTGGTTGGGGTAGAGTCAGAGCCCGACAGCAGATATGCCTGCACCTGTAGATCTACCTCTTCCACAAATACATCCCCCCTCACATGATATACTCTGAGACATATGTCAACGTATGGTGGTTATGTTTGGTAGGCCACCTATTGATGAGGGTCAGACTTCGACCCTAGGAGCGACTCAGGGTGCCCCAACTCCGCATGTTCAGCCGATACCAGTAGCAGCCATGGTTCCTCCTACACAGCCTGTTCTAGAAGTGTTTCTAGTTCAGTCATCAATCTAGTCTCTGCATGTAGTTTCTATTATGACTTTCAAGGAACGGAAGATGCACAGTCATTTTGTGTGTATGGGGCCTCCAAGATTTTTTGGTGACTCTAGGCAGGATCCATATGAGTTTATTGCATAGTATGAGAAGAGGCTACAAATATTGGGCCTGAGAGACTTGCATGGGGTTGATATTATCGGGTATTAGTTAGAGGGTTGGGCTAAGGTGTAGTGGAGGTCATACAAAGAGAATAAACCCTCAGGGTCCACATCGATGACATAGGATCAGTTTATGGATGCTTTCATGGCTCAGTATGTTCCCCAGAGTGTTTGCAAGGATCTTGGGCTTAGTTTATTAATTTATAGCAGTGGTCCATGACAGTTACAGAGTATGAGGCCCGATTTACACAGTATTGGAGACATGGGGCTGCTATTATGCCGACATATGATGAGTGGATTTTCCGCTTTGCAGCAGGATTGAGGCTAGAGTTATAGGCGTACGTAGAGTTATTATTAGCTTAGGGAAGCCTATTTTTTGCAATTTTTGATCATGCTCGTAATATAGGGAGGCATCATCGCTTAGCCCAAGGGGGCAGCAACAAGAGGCAGCATCGTCAGGGAGATTTCAGTAGGTCACAACCTTCTAGGAGTTGGTATGATAGACACGGACCTCAGAGCAGCAGATGCAGTAGTGGTACCAGGTACAGCCTAGTAGGTCGTTTCAATACTTCCGACCATCAGCCAGTGGTGTTCAGATTAGTCTTCCCGTTAGGGGCACATCTAATGGGGTTCAGGGTTATGGTGGTAGGGGTGGCTCAGTTAGTGGTCCTAGTCAAGGTAGAGGTTGTGGATGCTTCAAGTGTGGTGAGATGGATCAATATGTCAGAGATTGTCCATAGTGTCGGGCTATTCAAATAGCATCTTAAATTGACGAGCCCTTACAGATGGTATCCTCATCGATTAGAGGTGGTTAGGCAGTGGGTCGAGGTAGCCTTAATGGGGGATAGAGGGGTAGGGGAGGGATAAAGAAAGAGGTCAGTAGGGATATGGGTGTCGTTAGTTCTGTGCCATACCCCGATAGAGCCCGAGCTGAGGCTTTTGATGCTATAGTTATGAGTATTTTATCTATTTTTCACGAGTTATGCCATACCTATTTTTACATATCTTTTTACTTTATGCCCCGTTTGGGTGTTTTGTGTGAGTCTTTATCTATGCTCGTGAGTGTGGATACTCCCCTAGGTGAGCCTATTGTGGTGGATTGGATTCACCAAGCTTGTGTTGTGACTGTATGGGGGTTGGACGATCGGGTTGATCTTGTGGCTCTGTACATGATTGAGTTTGATGTGATTCTAGGAATGGAGTGGTTATCCCTTTATCATGCGGTCCTAGATTATTTTCAAAGACCGTGACTTTATCCATGTCCGACGTGTCTTTGGTAGTATGGCGGAGTCCTGTTAGCTATTCTTTGATGCCAGTTGTATCCAGTATACAGGCCAATATATTTTTAGCTAGGGGTTGTATTACTAATTTAGCAAATCATCATGATGTGAGTGTTGATCCTCCTTTCCTTAAGTATGTGCATGTTGTCAGAGAGTTCTTTGATGTTTTTCCAGAATGAGTTACCCGAACTCCCACCCAAGCATGTTATTGATTTTACAATAGAGGTTGAGCCAGGTACCAGGCCTATTTGGATTGTACCTTATCACATGGCTCCATCAGAGCTTTGAGAGCTCAGTATTCAGCTGCTAGACTAGGTTGTCCAAGGCTTTATTCACCCTAGTATTTCTCCATAGGGTGCTCCGGTACTATTTGTGAAGAAGAAAGGCAGGACTATGCGCATGTGTATAGATTACAGGTAGTTGAATAAAGTTATCGTCAAGAATAAATATCCCTTACCACGGATTGATGATTTATTTGATCAGCTTCAGGGAGTGGTAGTGTTCTCAAAGATAGATCTGTGATTAGACTATCACCAGCTGAGGATTCAGGTTGGAGATATTCTGAAGACTGCTTTTCAGATTCGGTATGGGCACTACGAGTTTCTGGTTATGTCATTTGGATTAACTAACGCCTCAGCTATATTTATGGATATTATGACCAGAGTGTTCAGGCCGTATCTTGAATCTTTTATGAGTGTGTTTATTGATGATATCCTGGTTTATTCTCGGAGCCAATAGAAGCACGAGGAGCATTTGAGGGTTGTACTTAAGACTTTAAGGACTGAGTAGTTTTATGCAAAATTATCAAAGTGTGCCTTTTGAATAGATTTCATTGCATTCCTGGGCTATGTTGTTTCTTTAGTTGGCATCAGTATTGATCTAGAGAAGGTTTTAGCCATTCGTGATTGGCCACGATCCTCCACGCTGTCTGAGGTTCGCAGCTTTATTAGGTTGGTTGGTTATTATAGACGTTTCATGCAGGGTCATCTATAGCAGCTCTTATGACCAGATTGACCTGGAAGGATGTTCCCTTTTGATGGTTCGAGGATTGTAAGTCCAACTTCTTGAGGCTCAAGGAGTTGCTTAATTCTGCACCAGTATTAACACTTTGTGATGCCTCTAGTACTGGGTTAGGTTGTGTATTGATGCAACAGGATAGAGTCATTGCATATGCCTCACGTCGGTTAAAGGTTCACGAGCGCAACTACCCCACCCATACTTGGAGTTGGTGACGGTAGTCTTTGCACTCAAAATTTAGAGATATTACATTTATAGAATTCGTTGCGAGATTTTCACCAATCACCGCAGCCTTATGTACATTTTGAGCCATAGGGAGATCAATCTCAGGTGGAGGAGATGGATTAAACTCCTGAAGGATTATGACATCAGTATCTTATATCATCCCGGTAGGGCAAATGTAGTTGCAGATGCCCTGAGCTAGAAGGCTATTAGTATGGCAACTTGGCTTCTATTTCAGCTTTAGAAAATCCATTGGCCTTAGACATCCAGTCTTTGGGTAACAGTTTGGTCCAACTAGACGTATCAGACCCGAGCAGAGTCCTTGCTCATGTTGAGACTACACCTACTCTATTCGATCAGATCCGACAGCGACAATGAGGGTAGATCTTTGAATCATATTCAAGATTTAGTTTTGAGAGGTGATTGCAGCGGTGCATCTCTAGATTATGATGGTGCAATGTGTATGGGCTGTCATATTTGTGTTCCCAGGATAGATGACTTGATTCAGACTATTCTTCGCGAGGCCCACTATACTAAATATTCCATACATCCGCGCATTGTAAAGATGTGCATAGATTTGAGGCAGCACTATTAGTGGCATCTTCTAAGATCAGATGTTACCAGGTTTGTTTCCCGATGCTAAAATTGTCAACATTTAAAGTTTGAGCATTGTAGACCATGTGGTGTGTTGAAGCGTCTCCCTATCCTTGAGTGGAAATAGGAAAGAATCCCCATGGACTTTGTTTTAGTACTCCCTTGTACCTCTCGAGGTTATGATTGTATATGGGTCATCGTGGATCAATTGACTTGGCTCACTTTTTGCCAACTTCATCTTTTTAGGGTGTCGAGAGACTTGCGACTCTATACTTTAGGGAGATCCTCTATTTGCATAAGGTGCTAGTTTTTATTATATCAGACCGAGGTACGCAGTTCACTTTGCGTTTCTAGAAGACAATGCAACATGAGTTGGGTACCGAGGTAGCTCTAAGCACAGCTTTCCACCCACATACAGATGGTAATTCCGAGCGGACAATACAGGTACTCCAGGATATGATGTGAGCTTGCCTCTTTGATTTTGAGAGTAGCTGGGATCAGCACTTGGCTTTAGCAAAATTTTCTTATAATAACAACTACCATTCCAGCATTCAGCTAGCACCATTTGAGGCTTTATATGGTCGGCATTGCAGTATTGCATACTGGTTAGTTCAGTAGCATTGAGACTTTTCCTCAGACTTCTGACCTGATTCGAGATGCTACAGAGAGAGTTTGGGTCATTCAGGACAGTCTACGGATAGCACTGACCCACCAGAAGAGTTATGTAGATCATAGGCTCTGACCTCTGTAGTTCAGTATCGAGGATATGGTATTCTTGCAGGTGTCATCCATGAAAGGAGCTATGAGATTTGGTCGGATAGGCAAGCTTAGCAGAAGATTTATCGGGCCCTATAAGGTTATCGGGCGGGTCGGCGAAGTTGCTTACAGATTAGACTTACCTACAGAGTTAGTTGTGGTTCACCCAATGTTTCTTATGTCCATGCTTCTTCGATACATGTCATACCCTTCCCATATGCTCCGCTCTGAGTTAGTTCAGCTGGACGACCGTTTTACTTATATTAAGCATCATGAGGCCATTATTAGTAGAGATGTCAGACGACTCAGATCCAGAGACATTCCAGTTGTGAGGGTTCATTGGACTTATTGCCCTGTTGAAGAGGCTACTTGAGAGACAGAGACGGATATGCGAGCCCAGTATCCTTACCTATTTGATTCTTCAAGTATTCCTTCTTTCTTAACTTTCGGGAAAGAATTTTTTTTTAGTAGGGGATGTTGTAATGACCCTCTGGGTCATTTTTGTATTTTTGCATTTTTTTTGGAATTTTAAATTTGAGATTGGTAATTCAAGAGTAATTTCATAAAAACATATTCAAAGTTTAAATATGATGGTTCCATTAGCTTCGGAATGGGGGATTTAGTCTAGGGATACTCTTGGTTCAAATCCCAGGGCTTTTGGTTGCGTGTTATTCAGTTTAACGGGATAACAATTAGGCCGTATTTATTTTATATAATAATTACATTTTGCTTTAGTAAAAATTAAATATATATTTTTAAGTCCTTTTAAGGTATTGCCAATAATTATGACATCGTTTCTCGAATAATATAGTCCCACATTTCTTATTTTATAAGGAATTATAAAGATATTAATATT
>JBDJHY010363699.1:0-24833 GCA_039654485.1 Withania somnifera | reverse complement strand
AGATTCTCAGGTTCTTCCCCATCAGGGAAGAGTACATATTCATTAGGAGAGTATCGAGAAGAAAGTCTTTTCTCTCAAGTAGATTTTCTTAGAAAACTTTTTGGAGCATCAATAACTGCTAGTTGTTGTACAATCATATCATCTTGCACAAGAGCATCAACAACATCATACTAGTCATTTTAAACATAATCACGATTTTTAATGTCAACCTGATTTTCATCATTTTGAAAATTTTCTTCATGTAAAATACTCAAAGGAACTGGATTAATATCAACAAAACTCTCACTACTCTTAGACTCAACCTTCTCAGCCTTTTCAAAATCTTCAATATGAATTTTTGTTCAAGAATGAAATCTTATTGGTCTTCAAAAAACACAACATTGCGACTTCTAATAAGTTTCTTCTAAGTTGGATCATAAAAACAATAGCCAAATTTATCTTGATCATAACCAAAGAAGATACACTACTTAGTTTTAACCTCCAACTTTGACCTCTCATATTTAGAAACATGCAAAAAGATTTTACACCCAAAGACTCCAAAATGATCATAAGAACATTCTTACCAAACCAAACTCCATTAGGGACATGACCATCTAAAGCAATAGTAGGAGATAAATTGATAACATAAGTAATAGTATTAAGTGCTTCTGCCCAAAAGAAATCTAACAAGTTAGCATTTGAAAGCATACATCTAACCCTCTTAATTAGTGTTCTGTTCATCCTCTATGCTAAATCATTTAATTGAGGAGTCATTGGAGGAGTTTTCTGACGCCGAATACCTTTCTCTGTACAATAGCTATCAAAAGAATCAATATATTCATCACCATTATCTGGTGGATGCATTTAAGTTTCTTCCCAATCTGTCTCTCAGCCAAGGCCCGAAAATTCTTGAATACATCAAGTACTTGATCTTTGGACTTCAAAGATAACACCCAGAGTTTGCCAGAATGGTCATTAATAAAGTTCACAAAGTGAAGTGCACCACTATGAGACTTTACCTTAAGAGGAACACACACACTATAATGCACCAACTCCAGCAAATCAAGCTTTCTTGAAGAAAGAAGAAATTCTTTTCTGTTTTTTGACGATGTAACGAATACATTTATTCAAATCTTCTTGTTTCACTCTAGAAAGAAAATTCTTCTTATCCTAACTATTAATCCCCTTCTCGCTCATATTCAGTCTTCCATGTCATAACTCTGATGAAGTACCATTCTCCACCAAGTTCATTATTCCTCAAAAGTGGAGCCCTGAAATACATACAAGTCAGACAGCTTGTCACCTCGAGCCATAACCATTGAACCTTTAGTAAGCTTCTACTAGTAGCAACAACGGTATTAAAATAACCTTCATCATCAAGTTGTCCCATAGAAATTAAATTTAAGCAGACACCTGAAGCATGTTTGATATTGCTGAGAGCTAATATCGAACCATTGTTACTTTTTCAAGTAAAATATACTAATGTCATGTGCTCATCTTATTATCATTGCCTATTTTCAACATTTTAAAATTACCTGGAGTGTAAGAAGAAAATATTTTTTTCTTGGTGTGACATAAGAAGTAGTACCAGAATCCACAAACCAGCTAGACTCACAAACAAAATTAATGGCATTTTCATCAAAAGCAATAAAAAGATCATCCTTAGTAACAATAGCAACACAATTTTCACTATTGCCATCTTACTTTTGTTGTCTCATATCTGTCTTGTACTTGTAGCAATACATATTGATATGCCCATTCTTGTGGCAATAGTCATATGTAATATTTTTATATTTGGACCTTGACTTGCTTCTACTTTCACCTTTGTCATTCTGACCTCTGAACTTGCTTCTCCCTTATATTTAGTAACCAAAACATCGAAATGTGAACCTAAAGAAGATGAAGCCTGGGATCTTATTCTTATCTCTTCAGTTAAGACACCACTTTTAACATATTGCATAGTTCCTTTACCACTAGGATAATAATTAGTCAAACATTATCGAAGGATTTTTCAAGAGTCTGGTAGAGTATTAAGAAGTCAGAGTCTCTAAATTTCTTCATCAAACTTTACACCCATTCCAAAAAGCTGGTCAAGGACACCCAGAAAATCATTAATATGATCAGAGACATGACTGCCTTCTTTGTATCTAATATTCATCATTTGCTTCAACAAGAACAACTTATTATTGCTAGTCTTCAAAGCATAAAATGTCTTCAGTTCTTTTCTCAAATTCTAGTATGAGTCTCATTCAAAATATGATTTTTCACCTTATCTTCAATCTGTTGTCTGATATAGCCACAAACCTGCATGTGCTCAAATTTCATTCCTCATCATTCATAGACTGAGATTATTAGAGGCAAATACAGGTAATGCATTTTCTTTACAAATAGAAGATCTTTCATGTTGCCTTTTCAAATATGATAATTGATCTCGTTCAAACAAATCGTCTTGCTTTTATTTTCCTGCATCATTCAAATAGATACTCAAAAGTAACCATAAGCTCTAATACCACTTTGTTGAAAAAAATAGGGCACACACAAAAGTGCACAATTTGGTAATAGCAGAATAATACCATGTCTAAATCTTTCCTTCTACTTAAACCAAGAGAAGACAAATAACTCAAGCACAAATGGTATCTGGGCAGAAACTATCGCACACACAATAAATACGGCAAGCAAATAAAATCAAGAATAATAAGGACACCAAGATTTACGTGGAGACCCCTTTAGTGTGAAGAGCAAAAAAACCACGGGACCGAAACTTTCACTATAATCAAACAAGAGTTACAAAATATTTTTCAAAATGACCATAAATAAAGTGTCAAACTAAGAGCAACAACAAAATAAGATTGTACCAAAACTAGAGAAAAAAAAAAAGCAAAAACACCCGAAATGCAACTGTTGTTCAGGAGATAAAATCTGGAGCTTTAGGAAACCAAATCATGCTCTGTCAGTTTTTAATAATGATTGAGATGAAGAAAATGTGTTGTCCAAAAATTAGCTCAATTGCACAAGAAACGAAGCGAAAATCTTGATATGAAGATGATTTTTTCGTTTCTTTTTTTTCTTTGAATATTTTGTTTTTGTCTTTGTTTCTCTTTTTCCCACTTTTCGTCCCTTTTTTTATTTTATTCTTTCTTGATTGCATTTTATATTTTATATTTTCGCTATGCCGAACTCATGTCATCGTTAATGAAGAAAATATCATAACCGCTTATTGTATTTTTATTCGCAGCATTATTTATATTTTTATATTTATTGTTACAAATGGAACCATCTAGATACAATAATATGTTTTAATGTAATTCTATTTTCATTGATGCACTTGTATTTTAAAGAACTATTTTTGTATTTGTATTTATAATTTTATATTTGGATGTACTATATTAGTTAAATTGTATTTGTATTCTTTCTTAGATGTAGTTTTAATATTAATTATGCTATATACAAATGGCTTTAAAGTTAATTAATTTGTATTTTATACTTTTTAGTTGACTTTTGTTTTGGCTTGTATTTCACGTTGATAGAAAATGTATTCTTATATAAATTGAACCATACAAATATAAGTAATACATTTGTATACATTTGATTTTGTTGTATTCATTGGCACATTTGTTGAAATAACTTGATCCCTACAAACACAAATGATAAAGTACATTTTTTTTTGCATAATTAAAATCATATTTATTTTTGAATGCACCATTTATGTTTTTATTGTTTCATTTATTTTATTTATATTGTATTTGTAGGTGACTCCATCATATGTATTTTTAAATAATTGAAAATAGATTGTTGATTCTCTTTCACGAATAAGTGTATTTGTATTTTTTGGTACTAACTGCATTTTATTGATAAAAATTAAATCATACAAATACAACTAATGTGTTTGTATCAAACGATATATGCTTATACAACCTGAACCATACAAATAAATGGTACTTGTTTATATACAAATACAATTGATAAGCTTGACATACAAATACAAACGACACACTTGTATCAAATAATACATTGTATATTCGTATATAATAGACTCAAGAAAAATATATATAATACATATACTTATATTCGTACAAATATAAATAATAAATTGTACATTTTCATGAATTAAATCATCTAATAAAATGTCAAATTAATAGAAAATATAAAAAAAAATAATAAAAAAAAAAGAATGAGAGAGAACTTAAATATAAAATATTAAAAAAATAAAAAATGAGAAATATAAATGTGAAAATAATAAAATAAAATAAAAAAGAAAAAAAAGAGAAATTCATGGAAAAAATAAAGGAGATAGTGCGTTGCATACAAATAAAAATGATAGATTATATATGTTTACGGATAAATCATCCAAATAAAAATATTAAATTTATATAAAATATATTATTTAATACAAAAATATAAAATATAAATTACAGTTAGAAGAATGAGAAAGAAGAAAAAAATACAAAAATAGAAAATGAAAAGAAAAAAGGAAACAAAATATTGAAAGAAAGAAATAAAAACAAAAAAATGAAAAAGAACAAAATAGAAACAAAAAACAAAAAAAAAAATTCAAAGAAAGAAACAAAAATTAAAAAAAAGAAAAATGGAAAAGAAAAAAAAAAGAAACGAAAAAATAAAACAAGAAAGAAAAATTTAAAAATAAAAAAAAAAAAAAAAAAGGAAAAAGGGCAATTTGCTATAAATTGTAACTAATAGAATATTGCTATGCTCTCCTTAATTAAGAATAAAGTTTGCTATTTTTGTAATTTCCTCATATTAAAATATGTAGAGTCATAGGGGACAAATCAAAATTTTTATTAAAAAAAATTGAAATATAAAACATAATTTTAAAATTTATATATACAATATAATTTCAATAAAAGGAATTCTAGTGAACTCTCCTCCGCATGTGTGAGATACATCCACACAATATAAGATTTCCTACACCCAGAGCATACTTATGAAGAGATTTTTTGACTTAAATCTTAAGAATATTGAAATAACTTTTACCTAAATTTTATATATACAGAGTCAAAGTTGGCAAATTAGAATATTTGTTAGAATAATTAAATTTAAAAATATAAAATATATATATATATATATATATGAAATAATTTGAACAAAAGGAATTCGCATAAACACTCCGCCCCTATCATCTCCCCTTGTGTGCAAAGATATACTGAATGTAATAGTGGATATGGCCGCTCCACATATAGGTACATTCAAAAGGTACAATTAAGGCACCTTTTTGATATAAAAAGTAAAAGATACTAGATTTCTCTTTGGAGATTCCTTTGTTTGATGAAATATATTCAATTATTCTAATTGGACTTAAGTAACATAAAACATGCACTAATATATTCTTTGGATAAATAAAATATACTAATCGAATAGTCTTCATCATTCTTCATGTGTTATATCTAATTTGTAGATCAAAATTAAGTTAACCGAGGAAATCTCAAATCTCTATTTATAACTTAATAAAATAAAAAGATACTACCAAAATTGTAAAAAGGAATATTAATTTACTTGACTTGTTATATTACTTTATATAATTTACAATACTTCTCTTTATCATTATCTAATTATAACTTAAGTATAATCGTGTTTTTGCATTTAAGTTTTTCCCATAAGTATACAAATTAAAAAATTATTCTATCATTAGAACGGACACTACAACATTAGTAATAATAATAATAATAACAACATTTAATTATGACATAATACTGTAACCTTTAACTTAGCATCAAATTACATTTATACCCTTCAACTTTGAGAGTGCACGAGTAGGTACTTAAATTTGTATAAAGTTGAACTAGTAGGTACACACGTCCTACATGACATTTTACTTGACAACTTTACATCCTACATGGCGTCCTACGTGTATTATGCCACGTAGGATGAGTGTCCCCTACAACATTAGTAATAATAATAATAACATTTAATTATGACATTAATACATAAATATACCCTTTAACTTCGCATCAAATTACATCTATACCCTCCAACTTTGGGCGTACACAAGTAGATAATTAAACTTGTATAAAGTTAAAACAAGTAGGCACACACGTCTTACATTGCATTCTACTTGGAAACTTTGCATCCTACATGGCGTCCCACGTATATTATGTCACGTAGGATGAGTGTGTCTACTTGTTCAACTTTATCCAAGTTTAAGTGCCTACTTACACACATTAAAGTTAGAGGATATAAATATAATCAGAGACCAAATTAAAAAGACATATTTATATATTATGCCTTAATTATTTTAGTATTAATAAGCATGATTTCCTTGGACGACCAAGTTAATGTGGTAAATAAGCATGTTTGCTCCGTCGCTTACCAACATAATTGATCATATGCTTACATGACAATTTAATTACCCTTTTTTTTCCTTATTAGTTGACTTTTTTCTACACACATATTTAGAAATTATAAATAAGAAGGTAGTTTTACAAATTTTCCTTGAGAAACTTTTTAATTTGAAACTATACAAAGAAGTTTGAACATTTTCAAAAGAAATTAATTGCAAAGGTAATATAAAAAAAATATAATTAATGCTTTCTTGATTTAGTAAGATGAACAAATGATATTAAATAACTATTTTTAGTATAGCGTCCAACCAATATAGGATGGAGGGAGTAGTAATACATTAATTTTAAATTTCATTTCAGAAAAGGGGAGAAAGTTGTAGGACGCACAAGCAACAATTCAAGATGGCTTATGCTAAGAATTCATTTTCTATTTACTACATTTATGCAAATGTCGCATGTTTCAAAACCGTACAATCTAAGATCTAGGCTATAATGAAGGAAAATTCTATATTCATAAACTCAAATAATTGTCTTTTACATAAATATGGAACAAATTACCCTATTTATAATACTAGAAAAACAAATTAAATTGGGACAAGAAAAGTTATTCCAAAATGAATTGAGACAAATAAATCTTAACCAGATATAAATTAAATAAATATCAACTCCTAAATATATTTAGTTTTCTACTTCAACTTTGAATTATTATTTTCAACATTCTCCCTTACTTTAAAGTGTATACTTTTGCCTTTTATCGTCATGTTGTTGTATTGGAATGCTTTTCTCTAATCTTCAATTTTTATTTGTGTTGGAATTTCTCTTCAATCTTCAGTTTCTTCTTTATATTGAAACTTCTCTCTAATCTTCAATGTCTTGCTTGTGTTGGAACTTCTTTGCGATCTTTAAATTTTTGTTTGTATTGGTACTTGTCTCCAATCTTCAATTTCTTATTGTATTAGAACTTCTCTCCCGTCACGCCTCGAGTCTACACCCCGGATGGGGCACAATGCGGAACACCCCCAAGGACCCTCAACTAACCATGTATTTGGAAAAACTAGTAAACCATGCGAAAATAAAGCAAAAACAATAATATGAACTCAAGTAGATCAACCAAATAAAAAAATATCCAAGTTTGAACTGAACGGAAATAATAAGTTAAAAAAGGACTGAGTATTCAATATAAACAAAAACAAAACTGAGGGATCTAGAATCTACTGAGTTGATATCATGACCCTCAGATCATAAGGACTCACCACGGAAGCTCTGCTGAATGAGGATCCAAAACTGTCTTCGAGCGTGGGATAGATGAACTGAATCTACAATGTGAGTGTAGGCAAAAAGTATGAGTTAGTACTTTTGGAATATACTCAGCATTTAGGAATATAAATATAAAAAAAATATGAATTTACAAGAACAAATGTACAAATACTTAATTTGAAAATAAAAAAAATTGAAATAGGAAACTAAGATACATACAATACTGAACTGAGCTTTACACTGACGAATTAATAAAATTGTGCATCATGTTAGATCATGAAAATTGAGTTGTGATGACTCTCATTAAACTAAAAATATACTTGAAAACTACGCAATATGCAAATACTAGAATTAGTCACACTCTGCTGTGAAACTGGTGAGTCATTCAACATGCTTATTATACTGTAAAACTGAAAGCTGAACATAGGTGGGGGATTTTCTTAATCGAAAGAAACAATATGACACTCATGGATTTTAGTGTGCGTCCTTCACACTGAAAAAAGGGGATTCAGTACTTGCCAAGGTAAGGGACCAAAACTAGGTGGATCTACTAAGTTGATGATTGAGCATAATCCGGCTAAAATCCTATGGTGGCGATGTATTTGTGAGATTGGGGTTTGTCTGAAACCCGAATTCTCTTAGTGCTAGATACTACTATTAAAAATAAAACATTGGTGCTTATGCTATATTAAACTTGGACTAGTAAAATAATACTTCATTTAACTTTGTACTAGTCATACTGAAATAACCTAAGTCTGATATCAAGTTTGCTCCTGAAATACTAGTATGCTTAAATCATCCTGAAAACTGATACTTTTACGCACATTTTAGTGAGCTCATAGAATAATGAATAATACTTCAATGATGATTAAAAGTGAAATATACGGAGTACTTGACATATAAACATGGAGGAATCTAGACAATAAAAAATTTTCATATAAAAAGGAAAAATCTTTCATAAAAACTTGACTAAGAACTAGGATCATGCTTGAATATGAAGTTAATCAGGACACAATGTTATAAACATGGAGAATCATAATAAAACTTGTGAGAACATTACTATGAGCATAAGAGCATTGTTTAAAACTAAATTTAGAACATGAGAATCAACTTGGGTAAGGACCCTAGTCATGAAATCACAAGAAAAATCTTAACTTGGAAACTTGTAAATTAGGCATGAGTGTGAATTAAAACTCTCATTGAACACCCACATACCAATCGACTGTAAACACAAACTTAATACTTGAAAGAGGACTTGAATACTTGAACCTGGAGATAAGGAACCAACCCTTGCTTTGGCTTGGGGAAAATTTTCTTACTTGAAAGTGTGAAAGTGACAAATAAGAAGAAATTTCTAAATGTGGAGTATTTATATTACCCCTTGGTAATGCTAAAAATACGTAATTTTGGACTTAATTTAGTTGGGAAATTACCTCCATGTTGATCATATGTGAAGGTATACACTTTATCACCTTTAATCTACTTATATTTTAGCCTTATTTTGAGAATATTTTGCGATTTTTGCGAGTTTAAATGTGAATAATGGTGTAAATAGGTATTTAGTACCCTAAATTAACATGTTTATAACCCATTTGATCCAAAACAAGTGCAAAAATGAAGAAATAAAATTTAGACGGGATCACATGATTTGAATGGCTAGTCTAGACAAGTTTTGATGTGTTTCTTTTGGATTTTTGTATTGAATTTCCTCATTTGTTGCTGTGAGATTTTGAAGGTAGTTATTAGAACTCAACTACAAGTTATATACCGAAGGAAACAAGCAAACAAATCAAGGAACCAAGGAACAAAAAGTCAATAAGCATACTAGTTATACTAGTATAGTTTGATTGCAGAAAATTTGAGGAAGCTCTTAAGGTCTTAAAATGGAGGCATGAAACTTGTGTTGGGAACCATTTCTAACCTATTAAAATATTTGAAGGATATTGGAGCAATACAAACATGCAAAAGGAATAAAAATTACAAATAAAGTCATTGTTGGGATGATTTAGAGAAATTAATGCCCGTGATCCTGGGGAAAACTTTGCAGCTTTATAGAGGATTGATGGTGAATTTTTGGCATGGATTGAAGATTTTTTGCAAATAACAAGTTCATGTAATTTCAAATAAACTCATAACCAAGCATGAAGTGAAGAGTTAAGGCACTAAATACCATCATCAAATTAGGCAGTAGCAGGGTTTTTACCCATTGGTACCAATCATCAGTTAAGCGTCGCCCATATAATTTTCTAAAAGTTTCCATGCACCACTCAACTAAACGTGAACCCTTACTTCCTAAGCTGCTCTATAACCTGTGTATCTCCCTCCTAAGTTTCATAAACTTACCATGGCATCGCATACTTAGTTCCATGTGTGGAAAATTAGCTTGGTCAATCTGAAATTTTGGAATATTTTGGGAACTATATAAGTGGTACTTAGCACTCATTACAACTATCTTTGGGATTAATACATTTTGGATCACAAAAGAGAGAGCAAGAACTCGCCATTTAGGGTTCTTTATCTTCTTTAATTTTTCTTGTATTTTTACTTATAATTTTCATTATGGAGATATTTTATGAACATATGAGTGGATAAACACCCTCTTTTCAAGGTTAAGGCTACAAACATGATTTCTTAATTATATTTTAAAGTGTGTTCATGTTTATTAACAACTAATTATTCCTATTATTCTTATGCATAGTATTCTAAAGCCTCGTGAACTTTAAAATAAATATATTGGCTACTCTTAAATTTGAGAGATGACAAGAGGGTTAGAATGTGGAATAATAGGGTGGATCACATACTACATAATAGTAGGAGTAGTTATCCTTGGGACAGATGCTCCTCTTGGTCCAATATTGAAAGATAACATTAATGCATTAGGCCTAGTCGGTCTATCCCTGCTCAACAATGTAGTAAGTTCGCAAGGTTTAAGAAGGTTAGAGGATCAAGAGATCATGACCATAATATCAACCCTGCGATCAACAATCAAGATAAGTAATTGAACCAACATAAGCTATAGTTAGGCATGAATGTGAGTAAAGTATTAACCTCGGAACTCTCCAATATCTAGTTAAAACCCAAAGATCACAAATTTTCTTGCTTTCTTAGTTGTTTATAGATTAAATTCTTTAATTTTCATTTTTATTCTTGCACTTGTTAAATAGAAGTTTACTTGAAATTAGTAATTGACTAACTCAAAGTCCCTTGGATATGATATCTCGGCTCTAAAAAGGGCCACTATATTACTTGTTAGATTAGGTACACTTGCACATGTGCAGAAACCCTATCATGTTTTTGGCACCGTTGTCGGAGACTTGAAGATTAATTTTTTTCTTGTTTTGAGTTTGCTAATTTATTTGATAAGATGTCTATGTTTTTGAAGAACCATCATCAATAGAAAACATATGTAAATGTATTCAGCAAAACACATGGTGTGAAGTATGTGGTAATGGAGAGCATATTGCTGAATTTTATGGTGCTAATCCTGATTCGGTGAATTTTGTGGGTAAGGCCCAAAGGGGTGGTGGGATGTAGTATTATGGTAACACATATAACCCAAGCTGAAAGATACATCCCAACTTCTCTTGGGGTGGTAACCAGAATCAAAATCAGTTCCAAAACCATGGCTAAGTGCAGAACCAACATCAACAAGGGAACTTTAAACCAACCCTGTCTCCCAACATGAGTATAGAGCAGTTTCAAAAGAAAATGCTAGATATGTATAAAGAAATATCCACCAAATTAGATTTGGTGGCTACAGACCAACATAAGATGGATGCAAAACATAAATATATGAAAATGTCCCACCAAAACTTGGAGAAGAAAGTTGGGCAAATGGCATCAACACAGAATATGAGACATTAAGGTGGATTGCCCAATGATACAAAAAAAGCCAAAATAAGTTAAGGAAGTCTCCTTGAGGTATAGTAAATAATTGGTTGATGCACCCTCACATAGAAATCATGAGGTACAAGATGGGTTGATCAGACCAAAGAAATTTATAGATAGTGGGGCCAAGGAGAAGGGGAAGTTTGAGTACCCCGGTTCCTAATCCTGTAGAGAAACCAAGGACATAACTACCATTCCTTCAAAAGTTGAGAAAAGCAAAGAAGGATACAACTTTCAAGAAGTTCTTTAACATGTTCAAGTAATTACACATTAACCTCCCTTTGCTTGATGTTTTATAGGGTATGCTAAAGTACTCTAAATACTTGAGGGATGTGGTGATGAACAAAAACGGTTGGGTGATCTTGAGATTGTGGAACTCACTAAAGAGTGCAGTTCAGTAGTGATGAATAAGATGCCCAAGAAGATAAAAGACCTTGGGAGTTTCACCCTCCCCATAAAAATTAGTGAAAGTGAGGTGATACTAGCATTAAGTGATTTAGGGGCAAGTATAAACTTGATGCCTCCATCCATGTTTAACTCGCTTGGCTTGGGTAAATAGAGACCTTGCTCTATGATGTTGCAGATGGATGACAGGACTATTGTACGACCTGAAGGCATAATTGAAGACGTCCTTATAAAGGTTGGTAAGTTTATCATTCCTGTTGATTTTATTATGCTTAACTTTGATGCAGATAGCAGGGTACCAATCATTCTGGGGAGCCTATTCTTAACAACTAGTGGAGATTTAATTGATGTGATTGCAGGAACTCTCAAAATATTGTTGGATGATAAAGAAGTCACTTTTAGGACTATAGGTAAGAAAACACTTCTTTTGGAACTATAGGTAAAAACACACTTTATCTACCCCTTATTTTTTCTTTTCAATTCTTTTTTTAAGGGGTGCCGTTTGAACTTATATCTCATTTCCCTTTTGGTTTTAGGAGTAAATTTTTAAGATTTTTAGTCACAGATTAGGTACATTTCCAAAGAAGTATGGATGACGCCTATCTTGAGGGAAAATTAGTCGTTAGGATGATAAAATTAGACCCTTTCACTGATTGATAACTAAGTTCTCTTTTTAGGCTATGATTGGTTGGTGTAAAATATGCTGTAAATTGGGTTTGAATGGGATTTTTGAGACACGTAGACTCATTTATTTGACTCTTTTATGTTTAGAAGATGATATGGGCCTTCTTTGATAAACAAGTTTATTCCTCTTTTTATCTACCTTTGATGTATGATCTTAGTTAGTCTTTTTGAGAATTTAGCCTGTTCTTTGATAGCCTCATATGTAGCCTATTTCTTTTCTTTCATAAACCTTGAATTTGGTCCAAACTACTAAGTGCTTTATTGAAAATTAAAGTACAAAAGGAGTGAGACGTTGAATAAAGGAAGAGTGAATTGAAAGACTTCAAAGAATGGTTATTAGTGCATAAAGTTTATATGTTGGGTGGGGAATAAGAAAAAGATACAACAACAACATACCCTGGGGAGGGTAGAATGTACATTGTTCATACCACTACCTAGGATTCAAGTAGAGAGGCTATTTCCGAAAGCCCTCAGCTCAAGACAAATAATATATACTGACAATTTAAAAAATAACATAATATACTAGCAAGAAAAAAATGAGACAATAAAAAAACACCAAGGTAACAACAAATGCAATGCTATCAACAGATAATAGTACTCTTAAGCTACAAGAAGAAACAAACACCCCAAACTCTAGGAGTCAACCCCCACACATAAGGTACTATGGCTCCTAAGTATAAAGAATAAAATAAAATATAACAAACCTACCTACCTATAAAGACTACCCCCAACATGCTAAATACTTGTCCTCCACACCTTCCTATCTAGGGCCATGTCCTCAGTGAGATGTAACTTCTTTAAGTCCTGAATAATCACCTCTCTCCAATTCCTTTTTGGTCTACCTTTACCTCTATTGAAACCATCCATTTCCAACCTCTCTCACCTCCGTATAGGGGCATTCCTATCCCTCCTAAACACATGTTCAAACAATCTTAGTCTAAGGTCTCCCTCCCGCAGCTTGTCTTCTAGTGCAATCACCCCTAATATGTCTCTAATAACTTCAATTCAGATCCTATCACATCTACTAAACCCATATATTCATCGCAACATCCTTATTTCTGCCACCTTCAACTTTCGAATGTAGGGATTCTTAACTGGCCAACATACCTCCCTATACAACATAGCTGGTCTAACCACTACTCTGTAGAACTTTTTTTTCAGCTTAAGAGGCATTTTCTTATCGCACAAAATCCCAAATACAAGCCTTCATTTCATCTACTCAGTGCCAATAGAGTGGGAGACATCCTCATCAATCTCTCTATAACTCTGTATTATAGACCCCCGATAATTCTTCTTACAAATAGCCTGAGTATCCAGCTTAACTATCATGTCCTCCTCATGTTCCACCTCACTGAACTTGGACTCCAGATACTCTCTCTTAAACCTGCTCAATCTAAACCCTTTTGACTCAAGAGTTTCTCTACAAAACTCTAACTTAGCATTAACTCCTCTGTGAATCTCGTCAACTAAAACTATATTATCTAGAAGAAGCATACACCAAGGTACTTTGCCTTGAGTTTCCCTCGTCAATGCATCCATCACAAGGAAAATAAAAATAGACTAAGGGTCGATCCCCGATGCAATCCCCTGCCAACTAGAAAATGATTTGACTCTCCTCCTACTGTTCTAACATGAGTGTTGACTCTATCATACATATCCTTAATCTCCTAAATGTACACCATAGGAAAACCTCTAGTCTTTATGCATCTCTAAAGAATTTCTCCCGAAAATTTATCATAGGCCTTTTCCAAATTAATGAATACCGTGTGTAGGTCCTTCTTCCTTTCCCTATACTTCTCCACCAATATCCTTACCAGATGAATCACCTCTATAGTTGAGTGACCTAAAATGAATCCAAACTAATTCTTAGATATAGTCACAATCTTCCTCATCCTCAACTCCACTACCCTTTTCTACACCTTCATCGTGTGACTTAACAACTTGATACCCCTGTAGTTGTTGCAATTTTAGATGTCACCCTTGTTCTTATATATATAGATCATCGTACTCTATCTTCATTCTTCAGGCATCTTCATCTTCTAAAAATGATGCTAAACAACTTGGTTAGGCACACAATACCTTCCCCGCCAGAGCTCTTCTAAAAATCCACTGGAATCTTATCTGGCCCAGTCGCTCTTCCCTTACGCATCCTATGAATAACACTCTTAACCTCCTCCATCATAATACGCCTACAATAACTATAATCACAATAGCACTCTGAGTGCTCCAAATCCCGTAGCACCACGTTAGTATCTCCCACATCGTTCAAGAGCTTGTGGAAGTATGATTTCCATCTTTTCTTAATTAGACCATCCTCTACCAAAACTGACCTATCCTCTCCCTTGATAAACTTTACTTAGTCCAGGTCCCTCGTCCACCGCTCCCTTTCCTTAGCCGTCCTGTATAAGTTCTTTTACTCGCCTGCATCCTCTAGTTCTTCATAAAGTCTCTCAAAAAGATAAAGTAAGTGAAGGTACAAAGATAAGTTCATAAAAATTGGATTATGTGTTGAATGAGAAAACTCCCTACCAACTACATGTGAATTTGCCTAAAGATAGAGGGTAAAACAAAGTGAGTGAAGGTAATAAAAGTGGTGTACAAAAGGTTTTTGAAAAAAGTTCTAAATAAAAAAAGCAATGTATTAAAGTACTTAAAAATGTAGTCATTATTCTTGATCAAAGTAGTTCCTATTGTCCCTAGCCTACATTACAATCTTAGAAAGTCCTGTTGGATCTTGAACTTATACATTCTTAAATTATTATAGTATTACACTAAGGGAAAGCCTATTGGTCATTATATATAACTTGTAAATTCTTTGGGAAAGTGAGCATAATTTGATTTTTGTGTTAAATATTGTATTTTTGAGTGAACTGGGTAGTTCTCTTGTGGTGAGGGCACATTTATGATGAGAGATAGGTGGTCTATTTAATGTCTTTATTGATTAATATGTATGCGTTTTATAATTTTAAGAGTCAATTCTTGAGTCTAGGAGGTTTCAAAGTAGTATTCATGTGTTTTGTAGTGATAATGCATCATGATTGTTATATACTTGTTATCTATGATAGTTGTTGTAGTTCTATCTTGAGTATATTTTCGTAATTAGTGATGTTTGAGTCTTTTTTTATGTATATATGAGTAATGAATTGTTCGAGGATGAACAAAGCTTAAGTGTGGGGTCCTGATCATAGGTGAAAGTATACGCTTTATCACCTTAATCTACCTATATTTTAGCCTTGTTTTGAGAATAATTTGTGGCGTCTGTGAGATTAAATGTGAACATTGGTTTAAATAGAAATTATGAACCTCAATTAACATGTTGATAACCCATTTGATCCCAAAAAGTGTAAAATGGAGAATATATAATTTAGACAGGATCACATGATTTGGATGGCTAGACTAGGCAAGTTTTGATGTGTTTCTTTTGGGTTTTTGTGTTGAATTTCCTCATGGGTTTTTTATGAGATTTTGTAAGTGTTTTTGTAGCTCAACTATAGGTTAAATACCGATGAAAACAAGTAAAAAAATACAGGAATCAAGGAGCAAAAAGGTAACAAGTATACTAGTCTAGTTTGATTGTGACAATTTGAGGAAGCTTGTAAGGGCTTGAAATGGAGGAGTATAACTTGTGTTGGGAGTAATTTTCAACCTATTACAATATTTGAAGGAGATGGTAGAAATACATACACACAAAAGGAAGAAAAATTGCAAATAATGTCATTGTCGGGTTGATTTAGAGAAATTGATGACCGTGATCCTGGGGCCTAATTTGTAGCCTTGTGTAGGAATGATGGTGCATTTTCATAAATGGATTGAATCTATTTTTCAAATAAGTGTATTAAATTACAAATAAACTCATAACCAAGCATGAAGTTAAGAGTTAAAGTACCAAATACCATCACCAAGTTGAGTAGTTACAAGTTTTTCATTAGTTAGTACCAGCCATTAGTTGAGCGTCACCCATATAATTTTCTGAAAGTTTCCAGCACGCCACTCAAATAAAGAGAACCTTCACTTCCCATTTCGTTCTACAAACTCCCTGCCTCTCTCCTAATTTTTAGAAACTTACCATAGCACCGCACACTTAGTTCCAGGTTTGAAAAATTGGCCTGGTCAATCTGGAAACTTGTGAGAACTTTGAGGGTCATTTGGTATTATTAGAACTTCATCTTAGGGGTGGTTTTGGACGTTCTGAGAACTATATAAGTGGTACTTGTCACTCATTACAACTATCTTTGGGATCAATATGTTTTGGAGCACAAGAGAGAGAGCAAGACCTCACCCTTTAAAGGGTTCTTTATGTTCTTTAATTTTTCTTGTATATTTACTTACGATTTTCATAATGGAGATGGTTTGTGAACATAAAACTAGATAAACACCTTTTTTTGGGGTTAAGTCTACGAACATGATTGCTTAATTATAGCTTAAAGTTGGTTCATGTTGATTATTAATTAATTGTTCTTATTATTCTTATGCATAGTATTCTAAAGTGTGGCAAACTTCAAGAAAAATATATTGATCCAATGTAAGCTATAGCTAGGCATGAATGTGAGTGAAATCTTAACACGGGAACTCTCCAATATCTAGTTAAAACCTAAACATCACAAATTTACCTTGCTTTCTTAGTTAGTTTATAGTTTAAATTCTTTAATCTCATTTTCGTTCTTGCACTTGTTAAATAGAAAAGTTTACTTGAAATTTATAATTGACTAACTCCAAGTCCCTTGGGTATGATATCCCCGCTCTAAAAAGGAACACTGTATTAATTGTTAGATCAAAATATACTTGTGCGAATGCAAAAAGCCTATCACATTCCCCTTTTAAAAATAGAGTTGACAAAAAATAATACCTGGGCCTAAGCTGCCCGCTGCAAATCTTATGACAAGGATAAGCAGTGAGCCTACGCGATATGACGCGTGTCGTGTGGTTTATTCTACGTGATATCATCCATGCTGTGAGGGCTCTTCACCACCTGAACTTTTGTTTTGATCTTCCAGATATACATCCCAAACTCATTTTGTATGACATATAGGTCCAGATACTCATTCTCGGAGCTTTAATTAGCTAGTAAACTAAGAGAAAAGTGAGTAAAACTCTCTCGGGTATTACAATATATCATTTTTGTAATCATTTGTCCTCGAATGATAGCTAAATAAAGGGAGTAAGCTTTACCTGATTAGTTTTAGCAAATGAATGGCTAAAACTCACCATTGAGCTAAATATGAACCTAACCTTGACTTTACTAAGATGAATACGTGGGCACATGATAAATGCAACTTCTAACTAACTAAAACATGAATGCGAATAAGTATGCCAGAAACTCTTTAATACACATGATTTCACATTACCCTGATATAGAACATCATGAAGTCTAAGTGAAGTAACTATGGAATAGATTAAGGAATAGTTACCTCAAACTGAACTAGAACCCGAAGAGAAAAAATGGGGATACTTAGCCATCATATCTTCTTTGGCTTCCCATGTTGCTTTTTCTATGGACTGATTCCTCTAAAGGATTTTAACTGAGGCAACCACCTTATTTTTGAGCCTACAAACTTGACGATATAGATATGGGCTTGTACTTCCTTATAAGATAACCTATCCTTCACGCTTACACTTTTCATAGGAACAATAAGTGAAAGATCTCTAATGTACTATCTCAAAAAGGATACATGAAAAATCGGGTGAACAAATGCTAACTCCGCGAGCAAATCTAACTCATAAGCCACCTTGACCAGCCTTCTCAGAATCTGATATGGGCCTATATATCGAGGAATGATCTTCCCCGTTTTCCCAAACCTCATCACCCTTTTCATGGGAGATACTTTCAAGAACACCCAATCATTATCTTCGAACTCGAGGTCTCTCCTCCTTATGCCTGCATAAGACTTTTGAATACTCTAAGATGCCTTCAATCTCTCCCTTATGAGATGAACCTTTTTAATGGAATGATGGACTAAGTCTGGACCTATCAATGCAGCCTCACCATCATTGAACTGTTTTATTGGAGATCTACACCTCCCTCATTCAAGGCTTCGTACAGGGTCATCCGAATGCAAGCATGATAACTATTATTCAATGAAACTTCAATCAAAGCTAAGTGATCATCCTAGTTTCACTTGAAATCTGGCACACATGGTCTCAATAATATCCTCTACCATACGAATAGTGTACTCTTCTTTTCCATTAGTCCGCGGATGAAAAGCGATACTAAGAAGTACTTGGTACCCATACCATTTTGGAAACATTCTAAAACTGAGAGGTGAACAGAGTACCTCTGTCTGAAATGATAGAAAAGAGAGTAACATAGAAATTTACAATTTCTTGGATGAATAGTCTAGCATAATCTTTTGTTGGATGTGAAGTATTAACAGACAAGAAGCAGTCTGATATGGTCATCAGGTCTACAATAACCCATATGGAATCATGTTTCCTATGAGTTTGAGGTAAACCAGTAATGAAATCCATATTTACCAATTCTCATTTTGATGCTGAAATCTTAAACTCTTGGGTCACACCTCCTGGCTTCCAATGTTCAACTTTCACTTATTGATAATTGGGTCACTTAGCTTGAAAATTTTCTATTTCCCTCTTTATTACGTTCCATCAATATATTTCCCTCAAGCCTCTATACCTCTTAGTAGAGCCTGGATGTATTGAATATCTAGAATTATGGGCTTTTGCTAAAATCCTCTGTTACAAACTGTCTACATCAGAACACACAACCAACCTTGATAATGAAATACACCACCTCCCCTTAAAATAAAACCTCTACCTGCTTTGCAAGAATAGCTTCTTTCAGATTCATCAAAATCGGATCACTACCCGTTTTTTCTTTTACCTTAACTACCGAGGATGTCTCTGAAGCATTTCAAACCAACACACTACCATCATCTGCAAGATGAACACCCAATAAAGCAAGACCCTGCATATCTTTAAATAGCACCATCCATCCATCCTCGACATAGCTACACTACTCATAGGCAATATGCTCAAGGCATCAACAACAACATTTACATTCCTAGATGGTAAAGCACACTCATGTCATAATCCTTTAGAAGTTCTAACTATCTCCTCTAAGGAAGGTTCAACTCTATATGGGTGAACACATATTGCAAGCTCTTGTGATCTATTAACATATTCACATGAGTGCTATATAGGTAGTGCCTCTAAATATTTAAAGCAAAGACAACTGTTGCTAGCTTAAGGTCATGATGGAGTAATTATTCTTATGCGTCTTAACCTATCTGGATGACTAGGATATTAACTTACCATGATGTATTAAAACATAACCAATCTAGACTCAAGAGGCATCACAATAAACTACGAAATCATCTGTACCATCTGGCAATATTAATATGGAGCTGAAGTCAATCTATTTTTCAATTCCTGGAAACTTTCTTCACAATTGTTTTACCACCAGAACCTAACCTTCTTCTGAGTTATTTTTATCAAAGATGCATATATGGAGGAAAAACCTTCAACAAACCTCCTATAATAACCAGTTAAACCCAGAAAACTCTGAATATCTTAAGGGGAGGTGGGTCTGGGCTAATTCTTTACTACATCTATCTTATGTGGATCTACTTGAACACCCCCCAGAATCAATATGGCCTAAAAAGACAACTTACCTCAACCAAAATTTACATTAAGAAATTTTTGCATACAACTGTCGGTCTTGAAGAGTCTGGAACACAATCCTCAAATGATTTGCATTCTCTTTCTCACTTATAGAGTAAACCTAAATATCATCTATGAACACAATCATATATATGTCCAAGTATTTCTTGAATACCTAATGAGTGGCCAAAATACTAATCATTGAGCCTAATTACGTCAAAAAAATGCATGTCTTCTTAACTAATTTTCTAAATTCTGATGTTAACTTGGTTGATTTTCAGGTGAAAGCATGAACTCAAGGAAACCAAGGAAAAGGGAGTTGAAATGAATTTTTTTGGACAAAGAGTGAACATGGAGGAAACAAATTCCCATCTCCATTATAGACGGCAGACCGCCATCTTGAGCTGACATCTCCATGCATAACAGGGATGTCTAGAAAATTAACTAGAAAAGATGACGGTCATGACTTCCAGACGACAGACCGCCGTCCATCAGGGATATACCACAGTCCAAGCACAAGTTTTTCCTTTCGAGATTGGATACTCTGTCCAAGACGGCGGTCGATGAATGATACGGCGGACCACTGTCCCAGAAGGCGGTGGGCTACTTAGGCCTCTATTACGGGATTTTTAGCTAAAAAATGATTTTTTTGGAACATATAGAAATAGTAATTTTTAAAATTCTTAGAATATCAATAACTTTACTTAGTTTTTTAGAGGAGAGAAGAAAACACACGATAGTTTTGAGTTGATTTTGGTTTTGATCTTAGATTCATGGTTTCAATTGAGTAGATTTATACTTGTTTGAAGGATTTTGATTTGTAAATCTTCAGTAATGGCAGGTTACGGACCTATAAATGGTATAATCTCTTTGACTTTATATATGCTTGGCTAATTTCTCTTGCTTGGGGTGCGCATAATGATGGATGTTTATTAACAACAACTGGTGTTGGGATTTTAGATATTTATTATTATTTCAGTTATGGGTCTATTGACAATTCGTTTTTTGTTGTAAATTTAAGGTTGCAAAGTCGAGTCAAATTATTATCCAAGGTTAGTCACTATGAGAGTGGGACTAACTCTTGAGAAATTGTCAATAGCATCAATTTGGGGTTAAAACCCATCTAATTAACAATCTTAGAGATAAGCTGTTAAGTAATAAAGTAATGGATGAGACTAGATTGACCACTAAGGGCATTAAAATACAGATGTTTTACTTATGACCTAGCATACCCAAATTCATCATATGCAATTCACTCTAATTCCAAAACAACCTTGTTGGCAATTGACTACATCAATGCACATCTACAAGCCGCTTAACACTTTTGAATCAATTCAATTGCATCTAGTATCAATAATACTATTAAAATTCAAAGATTTCCCAAATTTGTAGAAATAGATCTCCCCCTAATTTTATTTCTTATAGATCTCCCCCCAATTTTATTTCTTACTTTATCGAAGTTAACTATCACTAAAGTAGTGAATTCCTATAGTATAGTCAAATTGGACTGATCCACTCCTCATGGGATCAACTCTGAACACTCATCGAGAAATATAACTTGAAAATAACCGCTGTATTTAATATAATTTTGGGCGTTATCAATTTTGGCGCTATTTCCAGGGAGTGAAGAGTTTCAATTTACTTTGTTAGTGTTAGTCTTCTCTTTATGTATTAGTTAATTAAATTTTATGTGGTTTGATTTTTGTGCTCAATGCAGGTGATAACATGAATTGGAGCACCCATGGAAGTCGCTCATATATATGAGAAGGATCTGAGGTAGAGGATGGACTAAATGATACCAAATTCTCCAGTGTAATTCACTTTCCTCAAGTTGCCGAAAACACTTTGTTCCATGTGACAACCATTATGCTTCACTTGATTAGATAGAAAGGGTTGTTTGGAGGCTTTCCACATGAATATCCACATCACACTTAAATATTTTTTTGGAAGTGGGTGCTCCATTAATCATTGTAAATCTATAAAAAGTCCCTCCACTTGCAACTCTTCCCATTCCCTTTGACCGAAGAAGCTGCATTGTGGTTGGGGGAGTTACTCCATTGGTCGATTACTAATTGGGAGGAATTGAAGCATGCCTTATTGATTAGATTTTTTCCACTCTCCTGAATGATACAACTTTGGAATGCAAGAACTAATTTCAGATCTAGTCATCGAGAGCCTTTGCATAAGGCTTAGATACGATTCAAGAAAGCACTTGCAAAATGTACAGACCATAAGTTTCCTAACAGAGTGCTACTTCAAACTTTTTATTGGGCATCAAGTCCTTTGAACAATATGCTAGAAGACAATTTGGTAAGAGGTTCAATGGAAAATACAAAATTTGGATTGGCTACATTTCTTCTCGGCGAGTTAGCTACGAACAATAAAGCTTGGCATACTCAGGATTCCAAGGTAGAAATGGGAGATCTCTTCTCATCTTCGGGTTGCTAAAATTCAAGGCAATATATGATAGTGAGGAGAAAATGACTAAGCTAATGATATAATAGACCTTGTTACCAAACATGTCATTGGTGCTCCACCCAAGGCCATAAATATAATCAATGAAAAAGATGATAGGTTCAAAGAAGAGAAAGAGTTTGCAACGCTATATGATGAAGAAGTAAAATTTATTACTGGACAAGGGATGAGTTTTCAGCCTACCTATCAACGATAAGCTGGGAATCAAGGGTGGAACAAAGATAAGAGTGGAAATTGGTATGACAAGGAGCGTAAAAAAGACAAATATGTTCTCGACCGATATCGTGATTAGGAAGTGAGAAACCATAAAGAGTGTTATATCCCTCCAAACAAAAGGGCTAAAATGCAAAAAATTAAAAGTTCATCGTCCACCTCCAAAATAGAAGCAATGTTGGCTAAAATAGTTGGAAAAGTAGATGGTACCGACAAAGATACCAGGAGCATGAATTAAGATATGCTGGAATAAAAGGTGACATATACTTAATAAACTAAATAATATCATCTCATGCCGCCACCATTAAGCAACTTGAATCCCAAATATGGAAAATGTCGACTCAATTGAACCCTCATCAAAAGGGGGGTGCTTTCAAGTGACACGATGTCAAATCCAAAAAATAATACCCATTGCATGAATGTTGTCACACCTAGTGGTAAAGGGTTTCTAGTGGATGATAAGGAAATTTATGCTCTGATTGGTGATGGAAAAAGTGGAAAGAAAAATCCACCAAAGAGTAAAGGAGGAAAAGCAATTGCGGATGATGATAAACTAAAAAAAGGTGATGATGTGGTGTTAGTGGAGTCAAATAAAAGTGAGAAGAGTGAGATTCCTTAAGGTAATAAGCTCGATGTTTTAAAAATTTCTATCCATGTTCAAAAGTTTGTCAATCAATATTTCCCTAATTGATTATTGATACAAATGTTGGGATACGCTCGGTTCACGAAAGGGTTGGTGATAGAGAAGAGATGTTTGGACTTTGAGACCCAAAAAGTCTTACATAATTTCAGTGCTATAGTGACCAACACTTCGGTGGTCAAGAAGGAAGACCCTGGTGCATTCAAAATCCAATGCACCATTGGTTTTTATGAATTTTCCAAGGCACTATGTGATTTTGGAGCAAGCATAAACCTCATGCCATATGCTATTTATAAGAAAATTAGGATTGGGAGTGCCAAAACCGACCACAACGAGACTCTTGATGGAAGATCAGTAGATTAAGCGACCTATCAAAATTTTGTTTGATTTTTTGGTCAAGGTGGACAAATTCATATTTCCTGCCGACTTTATGGTTCTAGATTGTGAGGTTGATCTTGAAATACTAATTATTTTGGGGCGAAGTTTCCTTGCTACAGGAAGGGCGCTTGTTGATGTGGAGATGGTGAACTTAAGTTCAGATTAAATTATGAAGAGGTGACCTTCAATGTGTGCAAATCCATGAAGAAATCGAACGACTTTCATGTTGGGGAGGTAATTGATATGGTAGATAAGGCAGTGGCACAGGTTACCAAGGTAGAAAGTCTTGATGAGTCTCTTACTGTATGCTTTTAAACTATAAGAGAGAGGAGGTCACTGATAATTATGAGGTTAAGGTATTATTTCAAGGGTTGGGATCCTACTCAATAAAGCCAACAAAGCTAGATCTTGACTTGAAAAATTAGGTTAGCCCACCGACAAAACCCTCCATCGAAGAGCCACCAAAGCTTGAGTTGAAATCATTCCCACTTGACTTGCAATATCTTTTTTGGGAAGTGATAACACGTTGCCAGTAATAATTTCATCATCTTTATTATAATGGGAAGTTGAATCTTTGAGGTCGATTTTACAAAGGTTTATTAAAGCAATCGGGTGTTCGATTGCAAATATAGTTGGAATTCCACCAGGTATTCGTACTCATAAAATCCAATTGATCCCTGAGCTTCAGCTAGTGTTGAGCATCAACGAAGGCTTAATTAGCCCATGCAAGAAGTGTTTAAAAAGAAGATTATAAAGTGGCTTGGTGCAGGTATGGTGTGTCCAATCTCCAATAGTTCTTGGGTAAGCCCCGTTAAGTGTGTTCCTAAAAAGGGGGAATTACGATGATCAGAAATAAGAAGAATGAATTAGTTCCCTTGAGACCCGTCACCAAGTGGAGTGTACGCATGGATTACTGTAAACTCAATTCTTTCATAGAGAGGGTCACTTTTCAATGTCCTTCATGGATCAAATACTAGATCAACTTATGGGGAAATATTGGT